>CAJQZM010034483.1:0-11193 GCA_907164665.1 Colias nastes
ATTTTGTCCGAGTGAATTTTAAACTTGGCGCGTTTATTGAACATAAACAGCCTTACTTATAAAAACTGACTGATCTGTTGCTTAAACACCTCTCAGTTAAATAACTCTCAACTCCTTATCAATGATTAAAATAATCATACTTATAAAACTGTCTCAGCAGTCTCTCAACTAAGTAACGTCAATATATTTTTTTCTAGTAACATTATCGAAATAAAACCCGATATTCACGTAAAACTTGACTAAAAATGTACTTTTTGACAAATATGAATGGTAGACTTTATTTTGTATGACATTTATGGCCCCGTTTCCACCTGCAAGTAAACTTCTGCAAGAACCTTAGCAAGAACTGTCCGACAGTCTGTCTGACAGCAACTTGCACGTCTACTTGCAGGTGGAAACGCGGAATTAGACTTGCAAGTTGCTGTCAGACAGACTGTCGGACAGTTCTTGCAGAAGTTTACTTGCAGGTGGAAACGGGGCCTAACTGCCAATAAACTTTCAAATATATATATTGTTATTTCTTTGTTATATTTTAATATAGGAATATCAATTATTGTACAGCTGTGATTTATGTAAGATTATGTTTAATGTTTATCATATTTGTACAGTGAAAAATCAAATAACTGTGAAAATGAGCATCAATTATTTATTATTCCTCCTTGCAAAAAAAGCAGGGAAGAACTTATGAAGCAACAACAAGAGTTGCATGAAATTAGAATCCAACAGGAAATGGAGACTCATGAAAAAAGGCTCTAAATACTTACTTTGGAAGAGGAATATTATAAGAAAACAATAATAAATTTACAAAAATCTGAAAATATTCATTTAATTATAAAAATAAGTTTCAATATGACTGTGTTTATATTTTCCCTTGATTTTCGCATTCATTTTCTTATTCTTCTACATTACATTATTAGGGACAGTTGGATTTGTTAATTGATTTTCAATGCCTGTAGGATCTAGAAAGAAACAAAAAAAAAGCATTAAAATATGGATAGAATTTATGTATTGGCATTATTATTAAATATAAGTAGTTTGTTTGCATAAGAAAGTAGTTTGCGTAAATACCTTGATTTAAAATAGGCTCATTAATTGGTATTGTTAAATTGTGCAAAACTGCACCAGCAATAATCGTGATAGGTATTGATCACGTGGAGGAATCCTCACATCGTTTCATTAAGAATGCGGAATCTTTGCTTCCACACCCCGAAGCAACGCTCAACAGTTATAGTTAATTATTCCTCGTTCGCATGTGACTCAGATCGTACCTATATGCTTCCCAAAACTACGACGGGAATTCTTCTTTCAGGTCCAGAGGATTCACGCTCTGTTTATAAACTTTTTTTTGACGCCTACGAATTCTAAAATCACGAAGCACCTGCACATCATTCGTAAAATCCTTACTCAAACTATCAATATCCATTTTACCACAGTTATTTTACTGCGAAGTGAATAAAAACACAAATAATAAACTCTTGGCAACTACAAAGTACAAAACGTCAAAATTCAAATGTTTGACAATATATCCGCCATGATGTCTCTCAAATTATTTGTCGTAAAAAGTAACAGCCTTACTTATAAAAACTGACTGATCTGTTGCCTAAACACCTCTCAGTTAAATAACTCTCAACTCCTTATACAATGATTAAAATAATCTTACTTATAAACCTGTCTCAGCAGTCTCTCAACTAAGTAACGTCAATATATTTTTTTCTAGTAACATTATCGAAATAAAACCCGCTATTCACGTAAAACTTGACTAAAAATGTACTTTTTGACAAATATGAATGGTAGACTTTATTTTGTATGACGTTTAACTGACAGGTTATTGATAACTTTCAAATTTCAAACATTTGTCGTTAACACAGATTTGAGATTTTTGATAAATTCACATTCAGTTTTAATTTAAAATGAGTTCAATGATCAATAAACGTTCTCGTTCGACGAATTGGAGTGAGGAGGATAAGGTACGTAATGTACACAAGAAATCTAATAGAATGTACTTAATTCCTTACATGTTTTAATGCTTATTAATAAATATATATTGCTCTTTAGAAAGTGCTTCGAAAATTAGTGCTCGAGCGAGCACATATATTAGAGAATAAGGATACGTCGACTAACACAAATACAGCAAAAAAACTTGCATGGGAAGATGTTTTGTCTTGGTTGGTGTTGGTTATTTTAGTTTTACTTATTCTAACAGTTTCTTGTATTTAATAAATTGTTACCTGTAATAACATTATTATTGTATTTATATTTCAGTTATAAATTATAATATCATTTCACTCCATAAAAGGGACTTAAGCCAAATACAAAATCAGTGGAGGAATTTGAAGAATCGGGCTAAGGCTTCGGAACACAAATTTAGAACGGCAAGAAACATGACAGGCGGGGGACCTCCGCCACCAAGTCCTCCGCCTGAAGATCAAGAACTTATAGCAGCTCTTCCTAATGAGTTTGTGGTTGATAACAATAATTTCGATAGCGATGCAACACATGGCCAACAGGTTTATATTTTTTACATTTTCTACTGCTATTATTCCTTAATTTGGAATATCCATTAAGGGATAATAGCGCTATGCATATATAGTTTTTTATTGTGAGATTGAGTAATTATATTTTATATATTTATAGGAAGTTACTAAGGAGTCTGCTGATGATACATTGAAATTGAATGAAAATGATGAAAGCACTGCACATGCAAAGGTAATCATATTATATAATAATTTGTATAATATTTTTATCAGTTATGTTATACAAAAATATCAGTATTATAAATAAAATTTATATTACTTTAAAATAATTATTATTTTTTTATTTTTAGCCTGAATTGCCAAATTTCTCCACTGAATTGCCACGAATAACAAAACCTACACATCATATTTTCAAAGCTAAACCAAAAAAAACGTAAGTATGTATATGTTGTATATGTTGTATATGTTGTAAATAGAATTTCATGAAATTTCCTGTGCTTATTGTTCAGCTGTGATTTATGTGAAATAATGTTTAATGTTTATGTTATTTTTACAGTGGGAAATCAAATTCCGATTACGAGCATCAATTATTCCTCCTTGCAAAAAAAAGCAGGGAGGAATTAATGAAGCAACAACAAGAGTTGCATCTAATTAGAATAGAACAAGAGAGGGAGCTTCACCTATTAAGAATAGAACAAGAGAGAAAGAAGCTCCAAATACTTGGATTAGAGGAGGAATATTAAAAAAAAAAAAAAAATTTTGAAAAATAATAAAATATGGTTTTTATTGATTAAAATAAGTTTCAATATAAATGGCCCTGTTTATATTTTCGTCTTCATCTTCTATATTATCAGGGACAGTTGGATAGATTAATAATTGATTTTCAAGGCCTGAAGGATCTAGAAAAATATAAAATAAAGAATTAAAATATGCTTATTTTTTATGTATTGGCATTATTAAATATACTTTGTTTACATATTAGTTTGCACAAATACCTTGATTTAAAATAGACTCATTAAAGAGTATTGCTAAATTGTGCAAAACTGCACAAGCAACAATAGTGGTCTTGATCACTTGCAGAGACCCTCGCATTGTTTCGTTGAGTATGCGGAATCTTTGTTTCCACACCCCAAAGCAACGCTCTACAGTATTCCTCGTTCGTATGTGACTCAGGTTGTACCTTTCTTCTGCCTGTGTTCTTGGTCTTAATATTGGTGTTAGAAGATGCGAAGTACAAGGATACCCGCTATCTCCAATCAGCTTCCCATGAAATTCATTCTCCTCAAACCTCCGCTTTATTGAGCTTTCTCTATATATGCGGGAATCATGTGTACTTCCTCTCCAGTGACACACAATATCGCAGATTTTAAGGTCAGAGTCACATACTACCTGTAATTATTGTCAATATTATTATAAATTAGAAACACATAATAGCACACATAACAATGAAAATTTATTACTTTAAATACACTATGATCAAACTAAAATGTAATTGTACAATGTTCATACTTGAGTGTTAATGGAGTAATGTCCCTTCCTATTAACATAGTACTGTCCAGCCTCTCCACTCACTTTGCGTATCTTAATATGAGTGCAATCTATTGCACCAATGATACGCTTCATCCCGCATATGGCCTCAAATTTCCTAATTGCTTTGGCTTCCTCGGTTGAGTTCGACGGCATATTAATATAACGCGAACTTTTAGAAGCTAACGCAATAGCAACATTTCGGGACAAACGGGAAAGTGTCTGTTGACTCATTCCGTGAATGTCAGCACAATCTTCTTGGATCTGTAATGTAATAGATCGTTATACAGGCTTTTCTATTGTATATATCCAAAACTAGAGCACAAAAGTCACATCTACCTCATGCCGGCCCCAATATCGAATAAGTTGTTGGTCATCCCGAATCAAATTAATGATTTGTTGCATGTTATTCTTTCCGAATCTATACCTCGACCGGAATTCCTCTTCGTCGAGGTCCAAAGGATTCACCCTCTGTTTATAATTTTTTCTTTGTCGCCTACGAATATTAAAATAACGAATCTCCTGCACATCATTGGTAAAATCGTCGATCAAGGTATCATTTATATCCATTTTATTGCAAAAATAATAAAAAACACTAATATAACTTTATTCTTTGCAACTATTGACAACAGCTGTTTGACAATAATATCCGCCATGATGTCTCTCAAATAGATTTAAAGCAGGGTCGGACGTTTCTTAAATTTTGACATTATATAACTGTTACTTATACACCTCTCAACACTGAATTGGGTTTATAAGTGAAAAAAACGTTGATCAACAGCTAAGAGGGGCTCTTAAATTTGAGAGACGTTTATAAGTAAGGCTGAAAGTGGAAAGGGAATCGGTTCAGGTCTGTAGTCTGTACCACGCGTAAAACCAAAGAGTATAATTCTCACTCTACGAGTATAATGTATACTAAGGCACGTTTTAAAGTTTGGGTTTCAGTGTCCCGTTGATTTTACAGCGATATTTAAACAAATAATAACTATAGAGAACTTGCATACATGTCAATAATACAATTTATATGATTTATTTATTTATAATTGTTTGTATCCTAAAAAGTACGATAATTTCGATCCAAATACGCTTAATATACGATAATTTTACGCCCCTGGTACGATAATCAGTTCACTTCAGGTTGCTAACACTGGTGGGAACAATACGACGTTCCCGCCGCGAGCGCTCGTAGTCGTGGTTGAGTGCTATCGAAATTCGAAGTGCGTTTCTCTAGGGATTTTTTTCATATTTACGAATAAACATGGTGAAATGTGCAGTTCGATCTTGCAAGAACGATACTAGAAAAAACACATAATTGAAATCCAGTATCACATTTCACCGGTAAATCGATTGTTGTATTTATTTTTATGAAAATAAATCTTGCATCGCGGGGGTGAAGGGGAAGTGGGAGGCGGACACGCGCTGGCTCGCTCGCGCATCTCGCTGCCCAGTGTGACCAACTTTAAATTAGAGATCCTGCCCCACTGAGTCAAGAAAACTGACAAATCCTGCCAAACTCATAGGCAAAAACTGCCGAAATAATGCCAATATAATTTCAACATTTAGGGACTTTGCACACTGCAATGCCCCCCGTCGCGTAGCGCGTGATTTTCATTGACGTTTTTCCGCGCGTCGACGCGTTTCAGTGTGTTGTACCAGGCGTGTTTTCTATACAAATTGAGGTACTTGCATACAATTATTTCACGCGCTACGCGACGGGGCGCGGTGCAATGTGCAAAGGGCCAAAATAAACAGACACATTTTTTTTTGAGTTTTATTTAAAATGACGAAAATGATGGATCTTGCTCCCACTCTACACGATATGATCGTTCATATCTACGTTTCATGATTAATCAGGAATGGAAAACACTCACACCAAAGAAAATATAATCACTAGCCTCACACCGCACGAGATCAGAAACAATATTGTGTCTCTGACAGTTTTTCTAGTCCGACTAATTAGAAAAACAAACAACTGACAAACCAAAAATATTATTATAAACATTTTGATCAGCACTTTAAGGTTTACAATGGAATGAACTACAAACAAATTCAACTAGAGATGTTAGGGGGAATTCCCGAAACAAAGCTCTTTGCGTTCCAGTGTTGCCATAGGGAGGGATTTTAAAATTCCTACTTACTATATTTTCCATTCACGATATTGCACCCTACTCCTTTTATAGGCTAAAGCGGCTATACTGCCAAATCTGCCAGCTTATATTGCTAATACTGCCAAAACCTGCCACTTTTCTAATCCTTCCACAGGATCTGCCACAGTCAAAATTTAGGAGTCAAAACTGCCAAAATGGCAGGATCCTGCCACATATGGTCACACTGTCGCTGCCGCCACGTGATCGTAGTGATGTGACTTGACCAACGCTGTACTCGATAGTTTACAAGAAGAACAATATTTTAACATATTATTTATTTAACTTTAAAATTACAACTCTTTTAAAAATGTATTATAAATAATTATGTGGTGTGTTTTGTATGATACACTTTTCAATATTATGAATGCGAATGTATTATAGTGTAAATGTAAAGTATGTAATATTACGATGGACCGCTTAATTGATTTTGAAGATTTTGGTAGGTATAGAATAGATAAAATTAAATAAAAAATATATTACATAAAATTACTTATTTATTATTTCATTTTAAATTATTTCTTATTTATAATAAACATTTTTTAAATATTATTATTATTTGATTTATTATTAAAAAAATAGTACTAAACCCGATCTTTTATTTTATTAACTTTAATATTTAAGAAGTCCACACGTTTTTCAGTTATTCCAATTAAACATTTTCTTTTAAACTACTTATAATTAATACAAGATGTATTTAAATGGAATAAACACACTTTATTCACTTGGCAAACAAATGTAAAATTACATATTTAAACTTTATTCATACATTTCTTCTTTAATAACATAATTATTGAACATAAAATTTACTTATGATACATATTTATTTACATAACTTTAAAAATAAAATAAAAAAATAAAAATCATTTATTGAACAAGGTTCCTTACATCAATATATAGACCCCAGATTCCCAATATAGCTTTCGCTGTGTTTCAGGAGTCTGTGCCTTCCCGATACAATACATTAGAATTTAGAATAGTTCAATAAAATACATTAGAATAGTAATTAGTTACAAAGAAAATTTTACATAAAGTTGACACAAGAAAAAAATAAATAAATTATAATATTAAAAAAAATTAATACTTATCGATAGCTCAACACGCAATAGATATCTACCCATCCCTATTGGTCACACACACATCTATAAAGTATCTATAGCTCATCTGCCTACGATCCGCACTAAGCAATTTGTGCAATACACGCGCTCTATACTATTGTAATATATACTATAAGGGCTAAGGCCCTGAGTTATTTCGGTCCCACCCTGCAGAGTGCAGGGACCCGTCAATGCCTAGCCCGCCTATCTCCAGGCCCAACGCGACTTGCTCTTCAAGCTATGGCGGGAAGCCGCCAGCTCTATCTTCCTGGGGGGGCGGCGTGAATGGAACACTTCTCACGCCGCCTCTCCACACCGGATAATGGATTATATCTCTGTTCCACCAAACCGGCGAAGAATTTTGTACTCTACACTTTGTGCATGACCGTGAGTCTGGTTGTTTATTGAATGATTTAAGATTTTACATAATATCGTTGTGTTTTACCTACTCTTCATATTATCAACTTCAAATATGTCCCATTCATTACTACTTCAGAATAATTTTCATTAATTATATAAATCTTATACAATTATTATAGACTGAAAATTCTTTATTAAATATAGATCTGTGCAAAATGGTTTATTATTCACTTCGTTATCTGTTATCTATCGACTGACAATTTCCGGTTGGGATGAGACCATAAACTATAGATTTGCCACGAAACAAGTCCCACGACGAAAGTAGGAATTTGTTATTCCTATTTAATATGGAAAATAACTAAAAAAAAAATGTGTGCGTGTACTAGTGTACACACGTAAGAAGTGATACTTCTTTATGACCTTATTTTTCAAAAAATAATTTACTATATGCAACTTTACAGAAATACGTCAAATCACGCGTGGTAGGGATAAGAAAAAGATGGCGCGTTACACTAAATTTTTTTCCAACCCCGATAAAGAAGTTTCACTTCAAAAAGCACCAATAAATAATATTTTCTCCAAGTTAATAATAATAATGTTATTTAATTCTAATGCTTCAACATTAGAATTAGATAACATTTTCATGACGCGTCCTACAGCGCTGCGGGACCTCTTTCGTGGCGAAGGAATTTAATGAACATGAACTATGAAGCAAACGGCAAAATGTCTATCCTCTATTCCTCTGTGACAATTCACAATTGAAAGTTCTCTGTAGTCTGTCATTTGTGGATTGAGGGTCGTTCGATTTTCTGTTTTTCGTTGCTTCGTGGTTTTTTCTTCCATTAATTTTGTTCTTCTTTATTTGTTTGCTTTCTCTGATCGTTTAGGGTTTGTTCTTCGCAAACAATATCCGTGAGGATTCTTCAGTGTGTTGCTCTTGAATGTGTTTCCAAAACAGCTCGTATAATTCGGTGAAATTTCGTTTTTTTGTGCATCATACAGTTGTACATGCTCGATTTTTTTAAAACTCAACAATTTTGAAACTGATTGATCATAGTTTTTCGTAAGAATGTCTTGCACAAGACATTCTAACGAAAAACTATGCGAATGAAACTCGAATGCATTTTTATGGCGTATTCGAAAATAAATGCAAATGTCTTCCATAACTGTCATTTTTCACAATGTCGGTAATTTTGTGCATTAAAGTCGCTTGAATTGTCTTCGCCAGAAGTGACCCAGGATAAAAAAAAGTATCATCAGTCCTTCGCAGTGTAGCTGTCAAAAGCGAAAGAATTACCATGAGCAAGT
This sequence comes from Colias nastes, assembly GCA_907164665.1. Taxonomy (NCBI): domain Eukaryota; kingdom Metazoa; phylum Arthropoda; class Insecta; order Lepidoptera; family Pieridae; genus Colias; species Colias nastes. Next base: position 8,911 of record CAJQZM010034483.1, read on the forward strand.
ATTACTTCCTATGATACCTACTTCGAAATTATAAAAAAAATTATAAAGTAAAACAATATTCTTTCATACTTCATTTACTTTATAATATATTATACTAATAGCTATATTCTGTAATTTCAATTAACTAATTGACTTGCATTGTTGAATGTGTTTTGCAAAAAGTCTTTAGATCTGAAAGCATAGAAATGTGTTCTAAGTACCTACTTCATGGGATTTATAAATATTGATCTTTCCAAATGCTAATATAATTGTTTATTTGCAATTGGCAAGTTCATAATTATTTATATGATTTAAAACATATTTTAACACTATACATGAATAGCTTTCCGCCAGTGTCTTCGTCCGGTTTGTCTAAAACCTAATAAATTATATACTTAAACCTTCCTCTTCAATGACTCCATATATTAAAAAAAACTGCATCAAAATCAGTTGCATAGTTTTAAAGATTTAAGTATACATAGGGACAGAGAAAGCGACTTTGTTTTATACTATGTAGTGACAACACTTTTGATTGGATTACGCTGTTTGAGTAGTTTGAGCTTGAGCTGAGAGTTTGAGCTGTGCATTGATAGATCAGTCAGTTAGACTTAAATATCTATACTAATATTAAAGCTGAAGAGTTTGTTTGAACTCGCTAATCTCCGGAATTACTGGTACCATTTGGTGTTGTGTAGCCCATTCATCGAGGAAAGCTATATAATATCATCTCGCTAAGACCAACAGGAACAGAGCACTGCGGGTAAAACTGCAAAACACAGCTAGTTGTCAAATAATTAAGATAATGGATTTAGTACCTCGTTGTTTGGTAGATATTATGAACATTGACTTGATTTTAAAAGGGCAACTATGGAGTTTCTTGCCGGTTCTTCTCGATAAAAACTGCTTTCCGAATCTGTAGTGAATGGTAAAATTATGTTATCGCCATTGAGGTATTATTACTACGTATAGAGAGGACACCACAAACAAAATCTGTGCGACAAGCAGTGTTTCCACATTGAGGGGAAATTCCCCTTTTAAGGGGAAATTAGCGTCAAGAGGGGAAAGAAAAGGGGAAAGACTATAAAAGGGGAAATTGCGGGAAATCGTAGATAAATCCTTTCGGAAGTTATTATTTATGGACTCTGCCGTGGACTAGTGTGTTATCGTAAAAAAGAAACTGCGACAACATAAGCAGTTGGCGTATAATAATTACCCTTATTTCAATTTTGTTTGAGGCCTAAAATATTATTCTGTGCCAAAATGTATGCGCTGACAGCGTTGATTTGAAATAAAAAATTAGTATACAACTCTAAGTTTTTATTTTATTTCTAGTCAGTTAGTAAATAAAACACAAATCGTTTTGTTAGCACTTTATTCATGCTAAGTCTAATGTTTTTCGATTGGCTTGCCGTTGCATTTGACTGCACAAACTTGAGTTGTGGTATTTCCAACTGATTTTTCATTAGTTGTACAGAAGTTGTTCCCGTTCTTTTCAAGCCAGATTTTACACAAAGGATTGATGCAACCGTTTCATTATCGAGCCTATTGCGTTTATCTGTTTTGATATTTTTTAGATCACTAAATAATCGTTCAACAGCAGCATTGGAAAAAGGCAGTGACATAAAATAGTTCACCAAAATTGGCAAATGAAGGAATTTGCATCTGCTGTCAACATTTTTTTTTTCAAACATTTTTTCCAATAGCTTACCGTATCGATGGAATCATTACAGTCCATATCGGCAAGGAGACTTTGATTTCTCCATTCCTTGTCCAGCTCTGTTAGATCTATAGCAATGTGCGATGGAATGTATTTTTTCGCGATTTCGTACAATGATGTAGGATGCAAATCAATGGCATTTTTCGGGTTTAAAAAAGACGAATCATTGTGCACATCTTCAAATATAAATCGTTTCTTGATTTGTACGATCGCTTCAATATAAAACAATTTTGCTGATTGAAAAATTTTCTGAACTTCACTCTCTTCTTTCTTGTCGATCTCTGTTAATAAACAGGTCGCATCCACACCTAAATAAATACGTTTTAATTCAAGATGTTCTTCTGTCTGATAAGGATTGATTTGGTTAGCAGGGGTTTGTTTAACATAATTTCTATTCATGAAATTTAATGCCAATGTTTTGATTAATTCCTCAGTTTGAGTCTTCAATTCTGAGAACTTAGGATAGTCAGCTTGAAACATGCAATTAAAAAATGGTTGCCTGTAAAGTCGGTTTTACGGGCGAAGATTTTACGTGACAACGTCTTTTTCTCGATCATAGTTGAGTGGGAGAGAGACGCAAGGCATTC
>CAJQZM010034484.1:0-53495 GCA_907164665.1 Colias nastes
AATCATCTATTGAAAACAATAAAGCTCCAGATCAAGAATTATCTCATATAGAAGACACATTAAGAAATGATAAATTGAAAAAGGACAAAGACAAGTCTGAAAAACCTAAAGAAACTGATAATGATTTATTAACAACAAGTACAGAAAAAGTAAACATAACCGAATCACAAGTTCATAAATCTGAAGATGAAAGTTTAAAGGTTGAATCATTTATTGAAAATAATAAAGCTCCAGGTCAAGAATTATCTCATTTAGAAGACACATTAAGAGATAATAAATTGAAACAGAACAAAGACAAGTCTGAAAAACCTAAAGAAACTGATAATGGTTTACTAACAACAAATACAGAAAAAGTAAACATAGCCGAATCACAGGTACATAAATCTGAAGGTGAAAATTTAAAAGTTAAATCATCTGTAGAAAATAATACTACTACTGTAGATGTTCAATCTCAAAAAGATTTGTATCAACAAGATAATAATAATAAAGTTTTAAATAAAGCTGGTGATCAAGAATTATCTCATTTAAAGGAAATAATAACAGATCATGAATCTCAACAAGAAAAAGACAAAATAGGAAAAATTGATGATCTTGGAGATGTTTCAACCGTAATATATAAAGGAAAAGAAGACTCGGTCGCACAGCAACTTCATACAACTGAAGGTGAACCTTCAAAAATTGTGTCACAAAAAGATGATTCTTGCGTTGATATTATTACTGTAGATGCGCTATCTCAAAAAGATGTGCAACAACTTCAAAATAATTATAAGACAAATGATAAAACTGAAGATCAAGAGTTATCATCTCATTCAAAGGAAAATCAGATAACTGGATCTGACCAAAATAAAGTATTAAATAAAGATAATACATTTGGTGGTAGCTCAAACGAAACACAAAAGATGGAGGAAGACATTAAAGAACAAATTGGTGATTATCAAAAGACCGATGACGAAAACAAACATACTAAAAAAAAATCAAAAGACAAAAGAAAGGGTAGACGCAATAAAGACGAAACGAATGAAGAAAATAGTGAAGATTTTATTAAGAAAGACAGTCTCGATAGTACTCAAGGTGCAGAAACGGCCGAGGAAAGTATTGTTGATAGCAAAATATTGAATGACGATGTTACAGTAACAGACAATTTACTTAAAGATGCGCAGATCTCTGAGAAGGTAGAATCAGAAGCTATAGAAACGGGTTTCGTTAGTGATTCTGTTATGAAGGATCAAAAAAATTTAATCAAAAACAACGATGAAATTGTGTCAGAAAATGAAAATCAGGACTTGGTAATAGATAAACAAGATAAAATGGCATTAGATAAGGTTAATCAAAAACCAGAGATAAAGGAAATACAAGAAAGCGTTATCGAACATACAGTTGATAAAAACAAAGGTGCCAAAGAAAAAAAGGCTAAAGACACTGTTGAAGTAGGGGCGGAATCTAAAATTGAGGACCATGGTAAAGAAAAGGATGATGGAAAAAATAAAGCTAAGAGCGAAAAAAAGAGATCATCTTTAGAAAAAAAAGAGAAACAAAAGAAATCAAAACTTAAACAAAAAGAAGTAACTTCAACAATTAAGACAAACAATATCAGTGATTCAAAAACAGACAATAACAAAGCGCAGATAGTATCAGATGAAGATAAAAATGAAACTTTTGAACAAAAAGATATTCAAGGAAATTGGAATAATACCGAATCATCTTATGAAGAAAAAGAAAGAGAGATTTGTGGACATAGCCAACGATTGGATGAAATCAAACAACATGTTGATAAAAAGACATACGATAGATCTAACGAAAGGGACAAAGTCCAAACCTATTCTATAGACAAGCCTCTTATCAGAGACAAGCCCCAATTCGTTGATCCAAATATTGGAGATCCAAGTATGGAATTCAGTAGACCGCCGTCATATATGGGAAAGCCATATGATTCTGACGCCAATAAATTATTACCAGAAGTGAATATATATAGCTCGACCTCGAAGGTATTCTATAAAGCACAAAGTCTTGTCAGAGATCATCAATTGAGATCACCTAGTATAATGGACACTGACACCAATTCGGACACAAAAGATAGATCCGAATTACGGTTTAAATCAAAAGCCTTGAGTGAAACGAGAAATGTATCTGAAAAAAGGATTGGGTCGCCAAGAGACTTAAAGAGGAAACCCGTATTTTCAACACATTTGACAAATAGAACTGCCGTGGAGGGATCAAGAGTTAAACTCACTTGCAGCGTTCTTTCTTCGACTGAACCTGTCTTGAAGTGGTACAAAAACGGAGTACCAATAGATGCTAAACAAAAATATAAAATTAAATTTGCTGATGGACTTATCACAATGGAACTGCTTAATGCAATTCCAAGTGATTCTGGCGACTATAGCTGTACAGTTGAAAATGAACACGGATCTGTAACTACTTCTGCAAAATTGAAAGTTTATCCGAGTTTTGAGCCTTCACCTATACCACCAACATTTACACGTTCAATACGCGGTAAGGATTTTTCATGGGAACTAATAACAACAACAAAATATATTATATTGATTGTATTTAATATTTTCAGACGTCTATCACGTTGCTGAGAATGAACTGGTATTGGAATGCAGAATTAGAGGCCAACCGCTTCCTACGATAACATGGATCAAAGATAACCAGCCTGTAGGTACTGATTCACGGTTTGAAGCCACTTATTTAGCAGATGGCTTGTGTAGACTCACTATCAGTAATCCAACTTCGGAAGATAGTGGAACGTACACATGCAAAGCTGAAAGTTCCATGTGGACAGATCAGATAACGCATGTGGTACAGTTTATTGGTAAGATTTCGATTTTTTTTTATATTAAACATCATCTATAAAAGCGATTACAATAATTGTTTATACTTACATTTTTGTACAGGTAAAGAAAGCCGTATTAGTCCGCATTTATCAAGTGTTGATAAGTCACGCCACATTCCAGACACACGTCGACCGCACTTTACAAATGTTTTAAGTGATTATAAAGTAGTGAAGGGTGGTACAATAGGTTTGCAAGTAGAAATAGGCGGTGCACCGACAAGAGTTGAATGGCTACGGGAAGGCTCATGTGTAACGGAGCTTTATAGGAACGCACAGACTTTTGTTGATCATGGAATATATACATTGGCCTTATCCGATGTGACTGAGAAACATTCCGGATTGTACACGTGTAGAGCGTGGAGTACTCATGGGAACGTGGACATGAATGCGGATATAACAGTGGTTCAGCCGAGCGAGGTGGAAGGGAAACCCGCTGTGATAGTCAGTCGTCCCGCAAAAGATGTACTGATTTCAATAGGGGAAGATATAAACATTTCGTTCAGAGTTCAAGGAGAACCTAGACCCAAAGGTATTTAAAACATTGGCAATCTTAATGTTCCTAATAAAAATCTAAGCTAGAGAGAAATTAAAGCTAAGTAAAGATTAAACGTTATGTTGGAATGTAATCAGTGACGGTATACATTAAATAGTACACAATAATAAATAACTGAACTTCAAATACAACTTTAATAAATGTCAAACAATTTCTCTGTAACTCTTTCATAATTATCTAAACTCAGCATAAAATTGCAAATGCATACTTGGAACTGGACCAATAAATTTTGATCACAAATAAAACATTTTCCAAGTTTTCACGCAAATATTGACTAATTTTAACCTTTTTTTAATTCCTCAGTAATGTTCATGAAGGGAATCCGTGACATAACAAACAGTCAACGTGTTTGCAAAATGACTTCCGATGATTATGTCAAGTTTACGTTGAAGAGGTCGGTAATATCCGACGCGGGAACCTACTGCGTCCTCGCAAGAAATGCGTATGGTTGTGACCGGGCGTTCATCACAGTGGTTGTAAGTATTTTTTCAGCTTGTCCTGTGTTATTTGGAACGTAGCGTGTAGCATACATAATGGCATAATTCTCTTCCAAATATTTTTGATAATCAAGAAGGCAATAAATTCATAAATAAATGAAGTCACATTACTATTACCTACACCATAATATTATGTATAATATAAATCGTAAAAATAGCTAATCTGACTAATATTTTATCACAGGTAAGACAACGTGCATCTTCTGATAATCTAATATCCGATTGGACGTACCCCATGGATGATCAAGCAATCGTTGCATCAGATCGAAAATATAAATGTAAGTACTACTCAAAATACGCATTTTACGAAAAAATAACTATTGAGTACACTACGTGTATAAATTTATAAAGAATAGAAAAAATTCGATCACGAGGCGGGACTCGAACCCGCATCCTTCGCGCCATTCCGGGGCGGATGCCTAACCAACTCAGCCACTCGTGACCCGCCTGAGCAATCGAATTTATTCTATTCTTTCAGTTTTATGTGTCTTAAACCTTCACGCGTCCTACGCACATTATTTGCGCGTAACTAAATCAGTATGTTATAGTAAAGTGTGTTGTAAAGTTCCAAGGGTGTCGGTTAATATCCTTATTGACTGATTTTATCTGACAAAATCAGTTAATAAAGTTATTGACCGACACCCTTAGTCAATAACCTTATTGACTGATTTAAAGAGCAGACATTCAGTCAATATAGGTTTTAACCAACGTACTGAATAGATTTTAACACTTAAATCTTTCTGTAATGGGCAAGTAAAACAATAGCGAGTTTTACTTGCCCATTACAGAAAGGTTTAAGTGTCAAATTCGACCCAGTAGGTTAGGTTAGGTTTGAACTGCGACCCTCACGCACGAGCCGAGCGAGCGAAGCGAGCGTGCCGCGGCAGCGGCCGGCGAGTGCCAGAACCGACTCGCTATTGTTTTACTTGCCCATTACAGAAAGATTTAAGTGTTAAAATCTATTTAGTACGTTGGTTAAAACCTATATTGACTGAATGTCTGCTCTTTAAATCAGTCAATAAGGTTATTGACTAAGGGTGTTGGTCAATAACCTTATTAACTGATTTTGTCAGATAAAATCAGTCAATAAGGATATTGACCGACGCCCTTAGTCAATAACCTTAATAACCGTCAATAAGGATATTGACTGATTCAGGGTTTTGACTGTAACATATACACTGATAAATGCAAGATTGTCTTAAACTTTTATAAATTTCAGTTTTATAAATATTTCTCGACTAACGTATTTATGTGATGTCTGTTTTGTCTTGGCATCGCACCAAGCATATTTAAGGTCAATGGTGTGCCAATAAATTATATTTCTTTTGCAGCCGTGCCCGGACGCATACCAGGAGAGCCGAGTGCAGTAGACGGTGGCAACAATTGGTTGACCCTCGCGTGGCCCAAGCCAGATCCAAACGCCGCGGCTCCAGTCCTCGCCTATAGAGTAGATTCTTGGCTCTTAGGCAAAGACGGAGGAGCTCGTTGGGTGGAAATGGGGATCACACCACGAAACACATTCGATGCTTTCAATTTAAAACAAGGCGAAGAATATCACTTCAGAGTTACTCCAAGGAATAGATACGGATGGGGTGAACCTGTGCAGACGTCTGTCCCAGTCGGAGTCGGCCTATCTGGTGAAAGACCAGAGTTTATCGATATCCTACCTGGATTGCTGAAAGTATTGGTTGGTGAAACTGCTAATTTAAGCTGCAGTTTTAAAGGCAAACCTACACCAGAAATAGTATGGATGAAGAACGGTCATGAAATTGAAGAATCCAGCAGACTTCGAAGCTTGCAAAGCGGGAATATTTGTTCGTTAAAAATTCAAGATGTGAATATTGAAGATGAGGGTCGCTATAGTTGTGAAGCGACTAACGTCCACGGTCGCGCCTCAACTTACGCGAGAATGACTGTTATAACTGACAGACAGATATGGGAAGCTGATGCTAAGCTTAAAAGGTAAAACATAATATAAAGAGCATTTTCTTTTCTCTATGTTCATAAAGTAATAAGTAATATATAATTTACAGGGAAAGGTCAGCAGATGCGGAAGGTGAATACCCTCCACAGTTTACAATGCGGCTAAGAGACAGACGTGTACAAGCGACCTACCCAGTTCGTTTGACTTGCCAAGTTATTGGCAGTCCGACGCCAACTGTTACTTGGTTTAAAGACGGCCAGGAAGTAGTTATTGACCGTAAGTTTTTATCTATTGTACTGTAATAACCATAAAATAATTATAAAATTAGGAATCGAATATAATAATAAACAGAATGCAAACATAAATAAACTTTTTGGCATGCTGTTCAAATCAATTATCTTTAGCTAAGTACCTAGATATAAAGCATCAATAATTCAATAAATATTTGAGTACGCGATGACAAAATAGATAGATGTTCTTAGTGACAGTCTTGAATTCTTACTGTACAATTTTATTTACAGTTTTGTTTACGTCTACTTGTTATATTTTAAATTTTGCATAAAAAATGTGGATCGAAATGTATGACTGTATTTTTCTAAAAATATCATACTTAGAATAACTTTCTCTTTTATATCTAATTGAAGGTCGACGAGTCAAGTACCAAGATGAGCATTTTCACACATTGGAGATAGCACCTACCACACTAGACGATGGTGGTGTGTATGAAGCGCTAGCGAGAAATGGCAGCGGAGCTATCAGTTGTCGCTGCAGTCTTGTTGTTGATAAGGGCATTAGAGCATACGTTGCTCCGGAGTTCTGCTGTGGTCTAGAACCTTCTTATCGGCTGAATGAAGGTAAGATGAGCCAAGATAAGATCAAGATTTTTGCCATGAGATTTTTGAAAACAAAGCAATTGTTAGTTTCTTTTCTTGACGAGTTCTACATTTTTACTCCAGCAGTGTCGATTAGGTGTATTGTCAGTGTCTATAATAATTGGGACTAGAGACATGTTAATAGATATTGCTGACTAGGAATTTATGTATCCAAACAACATTAAAATCTATTTTATAACGAACTAGGCATTGTAAATGTTATCAACCTTTATGTGCTTTTCTGTGTATCAAACAATTAAACCACATAAATATTCTAGGAGAGGAACTTCGCATATCCGCAATAGTGGAAGCGTATCCTTCAGTGGGAGTAACCTGGTACAGAGAAGGGGTCCGTCTCAGACCAAGTCGCAGAGCAGTTATGACTCTAAACAGGGATGGACAAATAGAACTAGCTCTGGCATCTGTCACTCCTCGGGATGCAGGAGTGTATACTTGCACGGCGTCTAATGAAGTGGGACAAGCTTCTACATCTGGTAAAGTGGAAATAGTAACAGGAGAAAGACAAGATCAAAGGTCACTGCCTACTGTTATTTGTCCGGATGTTCCGTGAGTATTGCCTATTTGTTTTTATAATTATGGTTCTTAGTATGTTTATAGAACTTTTAGATATTATATACATTCAAATCTCAATTAGTTTAAAAAACAATACCAACGTTCTCAGGTTAAGTAAGAATACCAATTTTATGCTTCAGGTACTCAAAGGAACCAATGTTCTTGAAGAAGCCAAGGTCCACGGAAGCGCAAGAGGGAGACACAGTTATAATTGAGTGTGAAGTTATAGGTGATCCCACTCCTGATGTGTATTGGTTGCGTGATTTCTTGAAGGTAGGTTAAAATTTGTCAAAGCAAATATAAAAATTGAATATAAGATAAAATCATAATAATGGTAACTGTAAAATTAATACTGTCTAAGACAAGCCGCACAGCAAAATGTTTTATTGTATGAATAATAATTACCATAATATCTATCTATTTAATTCTGAATGGTATAACAAATAATCTCTAATTTAAAACATGCTATATACCAATTCCTATATTTAATTACTTCAAACTTTTAAGATAGAATCTAATAACTGTTCTCGATTTAATTTCACAGCCGGATTACTATCGCGATGCGAACCACTTCAAGCAAATGGCAGCTGGACCGGTCTACCGTTTTGAGATTCCTCACGCTAAACTAGATTATACCGGTGCCTACTCCGTAGTAGCTAGAAATATACATGGCGAGGCTAAGGCTATTATTTCGCTGCAGATTTTCGCTAAGGGTGAGTAATATACTTTTTTCAAATACTGTAGAAGAATAACGTGTAATGTTTCTTTGAGACCTATGGATTCTGAATGGATTCAGATTGGTTATTTATTAAAAATCAATTGTTTAACTATTATATTTCTAAATAATATTCTAAAATCTATTGTTTAACTATAATATTTCATCTGGATCACACATACCCAAAAAAATCAAGAAAATTTAATTGGCATTTTATGTTTTTTTCAGATCTGAGGTCCACTGATGATACACATAACATAAGATATGGGTATGTAATATATTCAAATTAACTCTTTTTTTCTCCTGTAAGGTCAATTTTCATTTTCTGCGTTTCATACTCTTTTCAAATTTACACTTATTTTTCCAATCAATGATTTTATTTCTACTCTTACTGGAGACCTGTGTTCCTGCTATAGGAACAAATAGGCTGCTATTTATTTCCACACTATCCTATTCTTCAAATTTCTTATAATTCCATTAATAAACACTACCTTATAAAACATAAACTACCTTATTCCAGACGCGTAGAAGTAATACCGCGTTTCGAGAAGGAGTTAACTGATCTTCTGTGCTACGACGGAGACGCAGTGGAGTTCGAGTGTAGGATCTCGGGCAATCCAGACCCAGATATACGATGGTTCCATTATAATGAGGTATTTATTCATTAATTTTAAATAATAAGTCCTATATTCAATCTTTACTGCGAGTAGCATGGTAGGGTCACAAAACAACATTAAGATGATAAATAATTTAGGTTTAGTTTCCTAGTGTCTTTGGTAAAATAGAAATCAAAATGGAGAGCTTAATAAATGTGATTTATTAAAAAATTAAATTGTTACTCTATGTTTTAGCTTTTTGCTTTAAATGCTATAGTTGAGATTTCCATTGGATTTACACATAACCTCTATTAAGGCCCCAACTCTTTTTCCCCTTAACACTTTTTAATAACATCATAAATATACAAAATAACAAACATTTCTATCAGGTACTACCAGATTGTCCAGACTCATCCACATTATCTAAAAAAGTCATGAATATTAAAAATGTTAATTTTTTCCACCAGGTTCTACCAGATTGTCCAGACTTCGAGTCCACTTTCGAAGTAGGAACAGCAAGGCTCAAGATAAAGCAAGTGGCAGCTGAAGATGAGGGCACATACACTTGTGTAGCGTCTAATAATCTTGGAAAAGCGTCGTCTAAAGCTTGCCTTGTTGTGTATCGTAAGTTTTTTTCTTTATTTTGAAAATAGTAGGTGTGGAAACTAGATCTAAACTGGAGTGAGAAATTATATTTTTTTTATTAAACCTTACTGATTTTTAGAATACATTTAATTATTGAGAGTAGCAGAAGAAACCATTAAAAACAATAAAAGGGCATTCAGACGTTTAAAAAACAACTTTTTCCGGTGATTTCGAACTTGCATTAAGCAACAGGGGGGGGCATTTTAAATATTTCTTGTAATTTAACACCTTGTAATTGGTTTTAATTTGTTTATATTAATCATCATGTACCTAAATTAAAATTTTGCATTTACCAAATTTAGATTTAAAGTTTTCGGTTGAAGCCTTATGAATAATAAAATGAAATTTTCAGGGTAGCTACCTGATAGATAGAGCAAGTTTTTAAAAGCCAAACGAAAATCTTTTTTTATATGATTTTATTTTTTTACGGGCTAATACTAATAATAATTACTGGGTAATTTTATCTTTATTGGCATTCAATTCTTTTTTTTTTATTCCATTCAAAGATCTAACGATAGTAAATGTTACCATGCTGAATTTGCCTATCTTTCAGCTTAGTACACAAAAAAAATCAAGCATCTCAATCGAAAAATCGCATAACATACATGTGGGTGATTCGGATAGCCCTCTAGGTCCTCTACCTCCTGGCTTCAGTATATCCATACTTCTTGGGACACCCTGTATATTATCATCTCGCTAAGACCAACAGGAGCGCAGCAATGCTATATTTTAGTGAGGAAGAGGGAACTTCCCTACTACAGGTCTATATGACTTAAAAGGGAAGTTCCAAATGTTTGTGACCACACCGCCATGCTGACAAATAAATAAATTGTTTAATTGTAATTGTTTTTAATTGTAATGCGGGTAAAAGCGCGGGGAGCAGCTAGTATATTATATTTAATAAGAAATGAGATATTTTTAAAGAATAGAAAAAAATCGATCATCCATGTCTTTTTGCCAAACCAATCGAATTTCTTCTACTCTTTCGATTTTACTATGACTAAAATCCTGTGTCCTAATCTTTCATTATATAAACAATATCAAACGTATTGTATCGTAACCCCAGCGCCGGGTGAGCCGAACACGCTCAGCCAGCGTCTCCAGCGCCCCCCCGCGCTCCTCTCCGCCGCGTCCACCCCGCGCTCCACGCCGCGCACCACACCCGCTAGATCTATGTCGCGCACGCCTGGTAAGTGCACACAGACATACACACGAGACACACAAAGTTACACGATACACAGAGTTACACGATACACAGAGTTACACATGGTTATTACATGCACGCCTGGACAGACACACATACATACATGGTTACACATGGTTGATACACGCACGCCTGGTGAGTGCACACACAAACACATACATGCATATGAGACATGCATGTTTATACAATATACATGGTTGATACACGCACGCCTGGTGAGTGTACAGTGTACACACATACATGAGACATACTTGATACATACATGCAATATACAGATGATACAAACACAATACACTTGTCACACAGGCACAAGGCTATAGATACACATTTATACATTTTGCAAATAAGTTTCCAGATAAGCTCGGAATCAGGAGAAGAGACAAAACCCAAATTAGGTAATAAAGGGATAATGTACCATTCTACGGGTAAAATAATTTATAAATGTTTTATTAGGTACTTTTTATTGTAGAAATATGTAGTTTATTTGAAATAATTTTGTCAATAATTTCTATTCACAGTGCAATTTCAATTCTAGGATATTTTTTTGTCCAGTTTTAACCGTCTATCCTTTATGTCCAGGTCCAGAAGTAAGCCGGCTACGCAGCCCCACACGTGAGATAGCGCCCAAATTCTACACTTACCCATTCAACAAAGTGGTCGAAGAAGGTGAAACTGTCGTGTTCCAATGCGCTGTTGGAGGTCTCCCATCACCCTGGGCCACTTGGGACAAGGACGGCATTATCATAACACCGACTTCTCGCATCAGTATCAAGGAAAAGGACGAAATGCTCAGGATACTCCAGATAGATGAAGTTACGATCGAAGACGTCGGCCTCTACAGGATAACGCTCGAAAATGACTATGGAAGGGCAGAAGCGTCAGCGAGGCTGGAAGTGATATCGCACAAGGGGAAGTTCTACGGCGGAACGCGCTCGTGCAGCGCCTCCCCGCGCCGTATGATGAGCTACACGAGACGAACACCGTCCTACTCGAGACAAGACTGATCGACGATTGGATGAATGTCGGCCGCGGACTTCATGTAAGTGCTTTGACTTGCTGCGATGCGAATGCGGGTACCCGTTTCTTGTTATGGCGAATTCTAGCGATGCGACTCTCTTGACAATCCAATTATTACATCATGACATATTTATTTCAGGCCTAGTTCGAAGGTGCCGCGCGCGTGAGAAATTTGTTTTCGCATTTGTGTTTTATTTATAGACAATGTATAAATATTTATTCGACTCGTTTTCTGAACGTCCATATATCGTGTTATGTCCCGTTGCTTAGTTTGTTAAATTGTTCATGTTTAATACTTTATAAATATTTATGATTTATCATGCACTGACGTTGTCGATGATTCCAAAAATAGGTAATTGTTTTATACACCGTTATAAAATATATATATGTATTATATAACTGAGTTGTTTAATAGTTTTGTTAGAGATAGTTGAGGAGCTCTCCCCGGGGTTTGTGAAATATATTGTATTGCAAGTTATTGTCGTTTTATTATATGAATCTTTACATACGTTTATCCCAGGAGAACTTTAAAAATCTCTGTTATATAACCTATAACTGTTTCAAGGATTTTTGATCAATACAATGTTCTTTGACACATACTTACATTATTATGAAATGAAAGACCTTAGATTACAAAATAAAAGGCAGATGGAGCATGACAATCATCCATCGCCCTTGTCAAAGAAAATACGAAATCAAAAACGAATACGAACCTCCGCCAGTGCTATAGCGATTCTAGTGTCATGCAATACGTCAAAAGGGGTTTGCTATTTTCGTAAAAAAATGCTGTCTTGTGATATTAAAACGCTGTAAAATTTGTTCCCGAAAACAAACAAAAAGATAAAACATCGTTTTACAGGTTTTCTGTAGATTATTTGGTTTATTTAATTTTGTATACAAATAATAATTTTACATATACGAAGGAATACAAAACTTCAACGTATGCTGCCAGGTATTTTGAAAATGAATTTACCATTTTTATGGGTAAAACAGTAAAATGGTTAAAAGATCTTCGGGGTAGTGCTGTTGGATTTTTCGATCGTGAATGTGATTATTTGTATAGTGCAATAAAGGTTCATGATCATTATTAGATAATTTTAATAAGCATAATTCTTTTTTTTTTACTTTTATATAGCTTAAAAACGCCAGCCGTGATGGATAGGACAAAATTATTATTATTCAGGAATTATATTTATTTGTTATCCAGTAAAGCAGCTGACATGTCGATGTGGATGTCGTAAGGTGTCACTGAAAATCAGTGTTAAGGACGCTATAACGTATTTTTACAAAAACACGCTGTTTTTCGGTACCATTTTAACTTAAAGCAATTACACGTGAGAACATAGTAATATCTTAATTTAAAGATAATATATTCAGCTCTACGTTCATCTTATAAAAATTGTACGACGTCATACAAAATTGTCGCTGAAATACGTTTTTTCCATCACAATAAACGCATAAAATGCAAAAAAATGGGGTCTAAAACGGTACCATTTTAGGAAAATTAAGAGCCTAATCTATCTTCTTAACTATATCTTATTGAGGGATATATAGTCCTTTATATATGGTGTAATTTTTATGAATCTAAATCAAAATTTTATTTCAATAATGAGCTAAATTAAAAATACTTGTCGATTTCTTCATACATTTTGTTCTCGCGGTTCGTCAGACCGCGCTCAGAAGCGCTCTTGGAAGGACGGGTGTATCGCTCCTCGTGCCAAAAATAAAAACGAAATAAAAAAGATTATTGTGCGTGCACTGTCTTTTTCGTGATTTGAAATATTTGATACTTTATAAGAGTAAACTGTATAAGTTTCATATTCCAATTATTTGTAATTTAAAATTATGTTTTAAAAATTACCTTGCCTGAGATCCTCTTTTTTATGGGTTGTTGAATAGATTGGTGGGGTAAAACAATTCAAGATGGCGTCGACGAAAATTTGGCTTTTTTTCGTGATGGGTGTCATTTTCATAGTTTTTGGGGTAGCTATTACCGAATATGAGGTCAAAACTGAAATCCAAGATGGCGCCGACGAAAATTGTACATCTTTTCGTCATGGCCCATGGGTGTCATTTTCATGGTTTTTGGGGTAGCTATTAACTAATATGAGGTCAAAACTAAAATCCAAGATGGCGCCGACGAAAAATTTGACATATTTTCGTCATGGTTGTCATTTTCATGGTTTTTGGGGTAGCTATTAACGAATAATAGGTCAAAACTATAATCCAAGATGGCGCTGACGAAAATTTGACATTTTTTCGTGATGGGTGTCATTTTCATGGTTTTTGGGGTAGCTATTAACGAATATGAGGTCAAAATTATAATCCAAGATGGCGCCGACGAAAATTTTACATCTTTTCGTCATGGGTGTCATTTTCATGGTTTTTGGGGTAGCTATTAACGAATATGAGGTCAAAACTATAATCCAAGATGGCGCCGACAAAAATTTTACATCTTTTCGTCATGGGTGTCATTTTCATGGTTTTTGGGGTAGCTATTAACCAATATGAGGTCAAAACTGAAATCCAAGATGGCGCCGACGAAAATTTTACATATTTTCGTCATGGGTGTCATTATCATGGTTTTTGGGTAGCTATTAACCAATTTGAGGTCAAAACTAAAATCCAAGATGGCGCCGACGAAAAATTTGACATCTTTTCATCATGGGTGTCATTTTCATGGTTTTTGGGGTAGCTATTAACGAATATGAGGTCAAAACTATAATCCAAGATGGCGCTGACGAAAATTTGACATTTTTCGTGATGGGTGTCATTTTCATGGTTTTTGGGGTAGCTATTAACGAATATGAGGTCAAAACTAAAATCCAAGATGGTCGTCGAATTTCAAGATCGCGTCATGGTAATACTGTCGCGTTATGGAGCAAGGCGGCGATTTTGGTATCTATGAATCTCGCACAAGAAGTTTCACTCCTGACACGTTTTCTCGGCACACACGTTCTTTTTTATTTTATTCTCTTCGTTTAAATGTTTTAGATAAACTTTATTTTAAATAAAGTTTAGCAATTATATTTAAAGAATATATTTAAAGTTAATAATATCTGTCAGAATATTAACATGATTGCCACAGAGTTGCGTTTTATATTAAATTTCTAAATATGCATTTCAATGTTCTTTAAATTGTTTTTTTTAAGACTTTATACAAAACTGTGGTTGTTAACGTTTTTGTTATTTTATTTAAGTTTACTTTAAAGGAGTAAGAAAAATATACCTAATTATCGACGGTTACATTGGGGATTTGTCTCAAAAACCTTGAAAATGACACCCATGCCGAAAAGATGTAAAAGTTTCGTCGACACCATCTTCGATTTTAGTTTTGACCTCATGTTGGTTAATAGCTACCCCAAAAACCATGAAAATGACACCCGTGACGAAATGATGTAAAATTTTCGTCGGCGCCATCTTCGATTTTAGTTTTGACCTCATATTGGTTAATAGCTACCCCAAAAACCATGAAAATGACACCCGTGACGAAATGATGTCAAATTGTCGTCGGCGCCATTTTGGATTTTAGATTGGACCTCATATTGATTAATAGCTACTCCAACTCCTTGAAAATGACACCCATGACGAAAAGATTTCAAATTTTCGTCGGCGCCATCTTGGATTTTAGTTTTGACCTCATATTGGTTAATAGCTACCCCAAAAACCACCCACATTTGCAAATGTGTTTGCTACTTAGGAAAAGTTCAGATTTAAAGATATAGGTAATGTGAATGTGTGGTAACGAATTTAATTTATTTCATTCCGACTGTTTCTCGGAATAACATACATTTACTAAGAATTGCATACAATGCCGGGTTTAATATATTGCCGGTAACATAATGTTATGTATGATAATAATTCTTAAAAAAGTATTTTATACATTTCTTAAAAAGCTTCGATATTGTATACAATAATACAATTCATATTCAAATTGTTGTAAAATAGTCACACTTTTTTAAGTTGGTTGAATACACTAAAATACTTATAAGGATCGTACCTACTAATAATAGTAACAAAATGAATTTTTAAAGTTCCCAGTAATCTTCTGGAATCAATTTCAATAAAAATATAAAAAAATAATAATATCAAGTA
Organism: Colias nastes; assembly: GCA_907164665.1. Classification (NCBI taxonomy): domain Eukaryota; kingdom Metazoa; phylum Arthropoda; class Insecta; order Lepidoptera; family Pieridae; genus Colias; species Colias nastes. The sequence continues at coordinate 15,528 of CAJQZM010034484.1, forward strand.
TGAAGATGGTCTATAAAATGGAATGCGCTATGTTTACGTGAGCGTGATGTTCCCGCGAACCACGTGGCGACGTTAGATACCTAAATTTGAGTAACGCAGATTTGTGACAGCGTCCTTAAGGTATTATGCCTCAGGTATCCTGAGTGGCTTCCTTTTTAGAGCAAGCAACCATACATAAATTTATGTTTTCTATTACCTATTATTCATAATTTACAATGCTATTGTTGTGTGTTTGTGTGTATTGGAATAAATGGTTTCTTCCTTCTTTCTTTCTCAAAATAAAATGTCCCGTAATATTGAAACATTTTTTTATGTAATTTATTTAATTAAAAATTGAATACAATTATTTTGTTCGTATATAACTTTAGTAGGTAAGTAGGTACTTTATCATTTATGTAACAGAAGAATTTTTACAACATTATAAAAAATTATCATAAACAAGAATTTATATTAGAATTAAAATTAAAACCTGGCAGCTAATTTATGTAGCCTACGTCACTAACACCACTACCATAATAATTCAGATGATTGCAATGTCACCTCATAAATCAAAATCGGTTCAGCGGTTTATACTGCAGGGCGTGCCAAAGAAATATTATACATAGATACACTCGAAAAACATAACCCTCTTTCTTCCGTAGTCGGGGAAAATTTTGGGAAAATTTTCAATATCTGGTAACATAACACCCACACAGAAGCACCGTGTATGTACAGTGCAGCGGCGAAATGACAGCACACATAGCTTTATGGAAATGACGATAAATCATTCGGTTTAGTTCGGCAACGCTCCATCTGTCTTTTATTTTGTAATCTAAGTGAAAGACATTACTCCAACTACTGTTTATTTAAGATCAAAGATTACATATAATTGGTTGATTACATGATTTTCAAGACCTTAATTTTAATAATAAATAATTAAATACTAAATTTACGAGTAACATGATTGACTAATTGAAAAACTGGAATATAGCCTAAATTTTAAACCTACAGCTTTGGATAACATATTATGATTAATGTTCGTCAAATTTCAAAATGGATATAATGCAAAACACTTTCTTTATAGCTACCAATACACTACGACATTGATCTTCAGATGCTCCAATATAAGTGAGCTCATAGTTTATGATCTTATGATTTCTCTCTCGCTGATTTTAAAACCTTACTTAAATTATTCATGGCACATTTTTCACTTTGCATCATGACGTAGTATATTAGTCAAAACATCACCGAGATCTTGGTGACATTATGAGTAACTTAATCCTTTAATATGCGTAAATTGGAATAAATAGACACAAATTCTACTTTTCACTACATATTATGATTAATTGTGAACGTTCTTCTCTTGATCGGAACTGTAACAAACAAAAGATTACATATTTAGCATGAAAATATCAAATATATAATTTCAGAAGTAGATTATATTATTTGGCATACATTGAAGAATAGATTTTATGGAGATTGGAAGCAGTTACATTATAATACGCCTATATTTTGTTAAAAAATTTAAAAGGGAAACTGATTAGTTAAGTGTTTATTTAAGGTAATTTTTCAGTTCATTCAACTTACCGTATTTGAAATAAAAACATAAAACTACTACTCAGTAGTACGCTATCCAGCTTAAGTCACGAGTTCAGGAGCTTCTTCCTGCTTTTCTTCATCCTGCTGTTGATCAGCCCCCTGTTGTTCAGCCTGCTGTTGTTCAGCCCGCTGTTGTTCAGCCTGCTGGTGTTCAACTTGTTGCTGTACAGCCTGCTGTTGTTCAGCCTGCTGTCTTTCACCATGCTGATCTTCATCGTGATTGCGAGCAGCTTCAATCACAATTCTGCGCAGACGATGAGCAGCAATCATCAAATTGCCAGCTCGCTAAAACAATAATTAGAGTTTATTGTAGTAGTTGGAGTTGGAGCAAATGTAAGAAGCTTAGATTAATTAATCAATGATTAAACCTGTTGTATGTGTATTCTATTTTTCAATAATAGTGATTCTTCCGAGAATTCCATACCTGCCATCTCTCCCTATAGGTCCTGAGATATTCTCTCAGATTCTCGCGAGCGCGCCGCAGGGGGCTGTAGGCGATCCCCAGTGGAGGCTCTTCCTGCAGCCACTCGTGGTTGATGGCCTCAGCGGAGGACATCCTCTTAGCGGGATTCAGCACAATGAGCCGATTCACGAAATCTTTGGCTAGCTCAGATATATCCCTGAATGCTGGATCGTCAAAGTTGTAGTATGCCTTGTTTATGTTGGCTGTGTAGTCCAGCCAATTTTTCCCTTGGAATGGCATCACTCCTGACAATCTGAAAATTATAATATAATGTGGTCAATCAAGAGTTCATACATGTAAAGAAAAATATTTGGTTATGTTATCTTCAGAACGTTTATACGTACAGGAGGTAAATAATCACGCCGAAACTCCACATGTCGCAAGCGAGACTCAACGGCTCATAATTCAATATCTCAGGAGCCACATAATCTTTGGTTCCATAAATGGCTCTGATAATTTGCCTGTCGTGTATCGCGCGAGCGAGACCGAAATCCGCTATTTTAATCAGGCGACTGTTTGGATTGAGGCATATGATATTCTCTGGCTTCATATCCAGGTGAGCAATTTTCTGACGATGTATGTAGTGCAGACCCTCGCATATTTGACGCACATATATAATAACGTCTAGCTCTATAATATACTCCTCGTCAACCAATCTATCAAAGAGTTCTCCGCCCCACAGACTGAAAAATTATGATAAATAAATTAATAACCGGAGTGACAATAGATTCAGAATCAAATACACAAATTCCGTAATTGGATTTATTTAATGATTTGTTTCAAATTATTAGGTACTTAATTTAAATATTTAATCTTGCCAAGCTTTAGTTAGGTACAGTTTCTTCATTGTTCCAATATTGTGGATTGCTTTAGATAACCTTAAAAATATCAATTATTGAATACTCACTAATCCATCACGAGAACAAAGTTGTCCTTCGTGGAGTAAGCCATATACAACTTCACGAGCTTGGGATGATGCAATGACTTCAGCAGCTCAAACTCCCTGCGAGCCGAATCCCTCCTCTTCTGCAAAATCGTCCTCATAGTCTTTGCAGCGTAGTACTGCCTGCCTTCGTTTCTGATGAGCACCACTTGGCCGAAAGCCCCGCGCCCAATGGTATCGCCTGTCTCGCGATACTGCTGCGAAAATAGCTCCATCTTCTGGATGCGCACGTGCCTTGGGTACGTCATCTCTTCGACTTTTATTTCAGCTGTAAATTATAACATTCTACCTATATTTAATTTTGTCATTGGCTCGTAGTTGTTAATATCTTCCTATTTTTGAGACTTTTAGAGTAATTTGGATTCAATTGTTCTTTAAGCATATATTATGTCTAGTGTTTATAAGTATTTTTTGTTGCATACATACATATTTCCACAGTGGACTCTTTGTGATCAGAATTGGGAGCCACGCCAAGCACGCGTATCTTCAGGGTCTTCTCCAAGGGAGGATTCTTTATGCGGAATGATGGTGTGCTAGACACTCCTGCGCCGGTGAATTCGTCTTCTGTTTGATCGATATCTACGGAGTACCATTTATCCCCAACAGGTGGCCTGTAATATTGTTTGGCTGTTAGTTAATTCTCTCGATATAATTCATAGTAAGAATTGAATTATTCTAGGATATGAGCAGGTATTGTATTGATTAAGTTATGTAACTTATGCTGCTCGTAGATTCGTAGTCGAAAAGTTTGTCAGTTGAACGCATTTGTTTGAACGTATCTCAGGGAATAACTGAACCGATTTAAAATTTATTTCACCATTAGATGCTATAAATCAAGTAAAGCTATTGAAATATTCAAAAAATTTAAACTCGCAATGTAAATTTCTTATATTATTAGGTATATTTACGATAAAAACGATAATAGCCGAATAGAGCCGATAAGATCCGAAAGCAACAGTTGTTATTCCATTGAAGAATATTTTCGTGCCAATTAGTTAATATTGAAAAATGGCAATTAGGTATTGAGTTGGATAAGTACCTAAATTTACTGACAATATAATATTTTGCTAGTTAATAGACGTGTTGAGTTCGAATTTACTGAAGGTGAAATTAATTATAGATATTTTTCTTTCATAGCTATAGAAATTTACTGAAAATATAATATTTTGCTAGTTAATATTATGATAACGAGTATATTTTTATGAATACGTACTAATCAAATGTTTTCTGAAAGAATTTGTAAAGAATACTATTTTCACACTTTTTTTTTTTACAAAAAATATACGTGAACCTATCAAGTTCACCTTGTTAATTAGTTACTAAAAATATATATTATATTATTACCATTTCAACAGAATGATTCTATCATTCGCATTGCTACTCGATGGACCGGCTTGAGGCTCCTCTTCCACAGTCAACATGGCGCCCTCTGGCATTCCCTCTGCCTCCGCTAGCAGGAAGTAGATGTCTCGATCGCATCTATGTATATATATTTAATTTTATTTCTGTGTGTGTAGAATAACCGTTTAAATTCGAATATAAGTGCTATATTAGTATCCTTTCATTGACGTATTATGTTTTAGATTATTTTAAAAATTGCATCACTAGCTGTAAAGTAGCTTATTATTGATAAATAAATAATAATGGATTAAACTTTGAAAATACTTTATTCATCAAAATTTTCAAATTTGTATACTTAGGTACTTACATAAATAAATAGGTTCATGAAGGTATAAGTATAATTATGTAAGTATGATCTATAAGATGTATAGGGATTCGGCTTCGTTATCATCAAATGTGTAAAATGATCAATTTTTGAATAAATTTATTATTTTACAAACATACTTTCAGCGTTTTAGCCCGTAAGGGTTTGTGAAAACTAAGTCAATAAAATAAAAAATAAATAAAGTCAATATTCATTTTGTACGCAGAATCCGAATCATATCCTTAATTCAAAATCTGATATCCTAGGAACTGTTATGTTATGTTATGTCTGTCTGTCAGTTTGAAACGGCTGAATTGTTTCGGTGTAATTTGGTATGATTGACAGAAACGGAAATGACGATCTTCTGTCTAACTCTAACCCAAGCGACGCCGGGAGGCTTAGCAAGTGTTGTGAATATAATATGTAGTTACCTATAGATTTGCCAATTTGGTGATTGATGTGCATTTCCTATACCTACATTAAGCAACATACTTACTTGCAATATTGAATTTTCAAACAAAAATCTTTTTCTCCCTTATCAGCTGCAACTGGCGATTCCTGCGTAAGGACAAAATAATAGTAACAATCTAAGGTACAATTTTAATTTATGGTATGCATGGTAATAATTTAAATTTCGCGAAGCTTAATTCATAATCATCAGTCTATACAACACGACAATCGCATTCATGTACTCATTCGCTTTTAGCATTCAATGGCGTATTATAAGTTGCAAAATATTCATTACACAACATCAATTATAATTATTATAATTGATTTAAAGATTTACTGTCCCTCATTTTACATAAGTAGGTAGTTACCTATAAACAAGAAGAAGGTAATAAAGAAATTGAATGTACATAGAAAAGCTTACCATATCTCCAGGAGGCACGCCCGCAATTATAGCCATCCCATTGATAGGTATAGAAACCTTCTTGGAGACGTTATAGAATCCGTTTGTAGCTGGCTCGACATCGGACCCGTCCCTCTGTAGCCCCTCCAATACCGAGGGTGGTACAATTGTCAGATTTGCAGCTGAAACGCACAGCGTGACCGGCTTCCTGCCGGGAATCGATTTGCGGATCTCGCACACTATGGGACCAGCCATGTCTGGCTCCAACTTCTTGATGAATAAATAAAATTCCGTGCCGTTACAGTATACCTGAAAAATAAGTCTAGCTCAACGTATGCACATAAATACTCCTAATCGTTATAATATGCCATCCAGTAACCGACTATAAATATTCATCCATATTAGCATATTCTTACGTCAAAGCGTTGATTGGTGCGCTCCACTCTGAATTTACCAACTTCCCAGACAGCACTGCAGAAGCAAGCATCTTCTGCCTCAAACACAACTTTGAACGTCAAAGACGATCCAACGCAAGCTACGGCTGCATCCAAAGGTTTGAGTATCTTAGTTGGTGTTAGCTTCTTGATGGGTAGCTCTGTAAAACGCGAATTATTAGCATTTGCAACATATTCTCAATATTTCATCAACGGAAATTAATACTTACTATTTATGAGCAATGTGCAAGTAGTGGATTCTGTGTACCCAGTGATTCTGTTGCGTGCATACAGCGTGTATTCGCCGCCATCAGCCATAGCAACGCAAAACATTTTCAATGCAACATATCTATTGTTAAAATATTGGACCTCCATGTTCGGTCTTATTAGAAGGGGTTCTGGGCCCCGGCCCCACGAGAATTCTGTGTAAGAGTCATAATGGACTTTTGCGACCATTCGCACTTCTGCGCCGCAATAAGCCTCCATAATACGTGGAAACGGTTCATCAATGCTGGGGATTAGTTCACTCCTTTGTATTATAGCTGGTTCTAAATCGAGAACTATCACGTCTGTAAAAGTGGACTCGTAACCGAACCGAGTTCTATACATCACCAGATATATTCCTGAATCTGTCACTTGTGCGTTAAGAATAGAAAGAGTGGTCATTCTGTCGTCACTTAAAATGATCGTGCGTTCATCTTCTACGATAAGACGGTTACTCTTGAACCACAAGAAATCTTCTGTCTTCTGCTGTTTAAACCTGGCTTCCAATTCTATGATCCCGCCCACTGGAACTTTTGTGTGTACGAGATGTCTAACGGCACCAGTGTTGTGTCTTGGTGCCGCTGTTAAATACAGCGGAACATTCGCTAGAGATTTTGTGAGCTTCACGTAAAGGTAGCCCTTTGATAGAGATTGGACACCAAAATGTTGCAATAATATTATGTAGACGCCCTGGTCGTTCGCAGTGATACCCCTTATTTCGAGACGGTGCCATTTTCCTCCTATGCTTATTCTCATCCGACGGGATGAGCGCAAAATTTCACCATCTTTAATCCAAGTCGCATAAATTTCGTCCTCTGGTATCTGGCATTCTCCAGCGATCTTACATTCAAACACTACGTTTGTGTCCTCATCCGCAATAACATCCTTTAAACATTCCTCGATATCAATCATTTGTACTTCAGGTTCGTTCCGAAACATTTTGTTTTAGTATCACTTTGCCCCGGTTCTGAAACGAAGGTTTTGAACTACTTAATCAAATTGGTATTGCAGTCTATAAGACTGTTTATGTAATAGGTATCATATTATATAGAATTATAAAAATTGATCTTTTTAGATTCATCTCATTCATTCGATTCGGAATCAGTCAAAAGCGTTACAAGGATCAGCCGTTCAAAGAGACACTAGGGAACGATGTGAACAACCTTGCATCGGTTACCTTGAATTTGAAATCCTAACACGTTAAAATCCATTTCAAACATGATTTATTTTAGTTCCGAAAAACCTCAGCTGCAATGAACACAATCCAGTATGTATGTCGCTCATAATTGCTGTGACTCACGCCTTAAATAAGGTCATGCAAGGTGACGTACACAGACCGAGCAAGTCCAAAAACACGGAGAGCTAACGACCTCCACACCCTATCTTCTCAAAGTAGATTTTGTTATCTAGATTTATATTGAATTGTTTTCGATATCCAGTTATACGACAGCGATCTGGGTTAGCGAAGGTAATGTTTATAATAATACAATTATATCGCGATAGCAGTGATTTCTCGAGAACAGCTGGTTCTCAGTTGATTAATTAATTATTCTCACTATGGTTGGACTGATTGTAGGCGGCTTACACCTTTGACCGTTCATCAAATAGATACGAATGTAGGTAATATATTTTTAATGGTTTATAAAACACCTTACAGATTAAAATTATTACCTACGGTTTGTATTTAAATAAATTACGCATATTATCGAAGACAAATTATTATTATCAGTAAAACCTTTCATTTAAAATCAAATAGAGAGGAAATGATTAAACGATAATTTTTATTGAATCGACTTTTGGAAAATATAATAAAAAGAAAAGACATTCTTATATTTTTGAACATAATGACAGTTATAAGTACATTGCTAAATATTGCAATTTCCCCATGTAATTTCGCATGTACTGTACAAAGCCTTTTCTTCAGATTTTTAAGTGCTTGTTTTTGATAAATATCAAGTCTGTTTATCACGCAATGTCCGCAAAAGGAACTCAGGCATTGACATTACAAGTAGGGCAGGCGAGCTTAGCATATACTATTAGCTATGTATGTATGCAACACTATTTTTATTTACTTTTCTCCTAATGTGGAATGGAATAAAACTTCTGTAAATGTGTTGTCTCGGGCTATTTGATAGAGAAACTTTTGGTTTAGTCACAGTCCGGTGACATATCTGGATTGGATTATAAATATTCATTAGAGTTTGAAGAGTCTTTATTTATTGGAATTAAAACATTGTTTACGACTCCCTCTCTTCTTATCCTTTTTTTTCTAAAATGAAAGCAGTTCAAATACCATCTTATAATATCAACTATCTGGTTAAATATCCAACTAGGTCCAGCCGCTTTAGATAATATTATAGTTTCGTATAACACTTAAAGTATTAGGTACCTATAACATCAAAATTATAAAAGGATTGTTTTCTCTATATAAAGATCGTGTGCAACAGGTGGATAAACGTGCCGACGTAATACTATACTTAAGTTATATAATATTCAAATAGAGTAAAACAATGACGTTTCAAAAGGGATAGGAGTAATATGCTGTAAATAAACTTGCATCCTATCCCTGTAGGTACCTTAAGGTAAAAGTATATAGTTACTTATATTGCTTTATTTTATGCTTTTTTTAGTAGTTACCACAAAAATTGTCTAAATGTTTTTTACAATTTTCACTAAATTGTCAATAAATAAGTTGAATCTTTTAGTCCTCCTTTTTACTATATCCCACATTTTAAATAACGCCACCTATCCCAAATTAGGCAAAGCTTTTGAAATCCTGTTTCCTGGATGTTCCTAAAGCCTATCCTTTTTAAATGTAACTTCGATAGAACCATACACTGGGCAATGGGCATATTTAGCTACACACTTTACATATTTTGTTTCGTACCTTTTTAGGCAAGTTATTATTTTAAAATTAAATTAACTATCAAGGAAGATAAGCAAAAATAGGTAGATTTTGTGTGAAATATATTAATAAAAGTTATATCTCAATAAATTTGCATATTTATTCAGGAATTAAATATTTAATTTTATATTTTACAGTACAAAGGCTCCGCTGTTCGATAAATAGGTATTCCATATGTTTAGTCATGCGAATCAAACCCTACTAGGATTTATACGTTTTAGTATTCACGCATGCGTAGTGGACGAGACGAGAATTAAAATTAGTCGTTCATTAGTTAAGAATTTTCGAAAAATCAATCATCGTACTATGCAATGCGTTCTGAAATGGGTTTTTCGTGTTTTAAAGGTCGTAGCGGATGTTACACCACAGGTAATTACGAGTTACGAAAAGGTCTAAGGCAATTGTAATTTGTATTATTATAGGGAAAGTTTAACTATAATGAGGTGTTCCTATCCTATTAGGTGTCTTGTGTCCATCGAAATTAGGATACTATAAAAATATCACAGATAATATTATATTTTTATTGAGTAGTACTTAGTAGTTGTATGTAACATCACACATGACATTATATTTTTTAATAAGTAGGTACATAGTAGTAATGTGATAAATCGGAAAAAGGCCGCCTAATAATTGAGTAGTTAGGTTTCCTATTTAGTTAGTTGTTAGGAGTTGTCTTTTTTATTATGGGATAGGTACAGTAAAATCTTTAATAAATAATTAATACTTATTATTATTAATAATACATAATTAACTTGACATATACGGAATAACTTAAAATTCAAGATGTTTAAAAACACAAAATGGAGTCGAATGTTATAAAATTTGAATTAAACGCAAAGTTTAACTTAAGTATTTAACAATAAGCGTCGTTGAGAACCCAGTAGTTATCAAGGAAGACTGCAAATAATGAGTAAATCGCATCAAGAACCCTTTAAAAACGCATTCATGATTATTTAATTTAATATAATAGCGATTATAATAATAATATTCTTTTGTTAAACGGATAGGTTTCAAGTTCGCATTGAATACTTGCGGTTCTTTATTACAACTCTATCGATTACATTTCATCGATAAGTTATTTTAATAATCTCAAAAAAAGTCTATACATAAAATATACTTATCAATTTATATCTAGGAATTATGAGGTGGGTTATGTAAGTATATGAAATTTGAATGAAATAAACCGCGTAAGTAGAAATTAATTGCCCACTGTGAATTAAAAAATAAACAAAAACATCGTCTATAATAATCTATTAACATCATAATGATACGTAAATCCCGATAGCTTCACTACATAGTATAAAACAAAGTCGCTTTCTCTGTCCCTATGTCCCTATGTCCCTTTGTATGCTTAAATCTTTGAAACTACGCAACGGATTTTGATGCGGTTTTTTTTAATAGATAGAGTGATTCAAGAGGAAGGTTTATATGTATAATAACATCCATTAAATAGTGCAGAAGTACTGTTATTTTTGAGGTTTCTAATGTGATGTCGTAAATAATTACATTTTTTCCGCTTACATTGCAAACGCAGGGTGAACCCTACGAGTTTTATCAAAATAATGTACTAAGTATTGTACACATTGAATAGGTCTACAGAAAAATCCGTGATGGTATATTATGTCTATCTCTTATGGATAACCCACAATAACTTTTTTTTGTCATTTACTTTTTACGACAAATAATGGCTAATTTTCAAAGCGATTTTAACCAATACAGCATTAATCCTTAACCAATTAAATACCTTGAATACATTGTTCATTTAATATAGATCTATATGGCCCTTTACACCGTATGATTTAAGGGAATATTTTCGAAGATATTACAGATTTAAAAATTGCGGGACGTAGCGTTTGCGGCGGTACCGGCCGGCCGCCATTGCACCCGTGCCACAGTTGACAGATATATTATACATACAGTTAGGAAACTAAGCCCCTGCGATGAAATTATGACGTAAGCACTGTTATAGCTATAGGGCTGTTACCTTTTTGATATTTAACCGACTTCAAAAATAAAGGAGGAGGTTATCAATTCGGCCTGTATATATTTCTGTTTGCTTTTTTTTCACAGTTGATTTTGTGGTAATTTTGAGATTAAAACCCGTTAAAATACAAAAATGGTGTATCCTAAATATGAATTTACAAGAAGAAACAATCCGAATTAATACACCTTGTAAAAGTAAATACGTTTTATCAGTGCTATATTTCGAAATCTTGTTTTGTTATGGACGCCGAAGGCTATTTAATGTACCTAAATTATTTATAATGCTTGATATTTGTATTATACATATATTCAATAATTATTTTAAACCAGAATTTACAATACTTGTATGTAGGTATACCTACTAAATTATTTTTAAAACGATAAATTAAATTAAATTAAAAAACACAAAATACGCAAAAATAAATTAAAATTATTATTATACGAGTATAGAACCTCCACCTTTTTGTTTTAGGATGAAAAAGAAAATAGTTTGACAGGCTTAGTGCTTGACAAAGTGGTGACGTCACGTATCGATAAAAATACAATAATAATTTTAATATCTATCTTTTTCTTCCCTAATATTTACGTAATTATGCACATAAATTTAAACAAGATTTTTTTAAGGTTTCCATTTTTTTTAGATTTTTGTGCTCTTCTAGATTGCGTAAAAAATAGATGCGATCTTTAAACAGACTGGACTCCTAATAGTGACTATTTGTAGCTATCATTTTGGTAGAAAATATGTCAACATAATTTAAAACTCATGCTGCCATATCTATAGAAATTAAAAAATAGTCTCTTTTTAACTTGTAGTCAGATACGGTATCTATACATATAATAAATCTGTAGAAGGGTCAATTCTGTACATTGAAAATATTGAAAAAATAAATAGCAGGGGGTGTTACTGGATCGATACCAAACCCAAATATGTGATTAAAAAAATTTTTGTCTGTCTGTCTGTCTGTCTGTCTGTCTGTCTGTCTGTCTGTCTGTCTGTATGTGAAGACATCAGGTGAAAACTAACGGTTCGATTTCGATGAAACTTGATATAATTATACCTTATTATCCTGGGCGTAAAATATGATACTTTTTATCCTGGAAAAATACGTAGAAAAAAATTAATCTTAATTTTTCAGTTTTATCTATAGACGTTGTTCTGTAGAACCGCGAACACACGTTGCGTATTATTATAGGCCTAGCAGTATTTGGGTCCAATAGATATTTATAAGATGTCATTGTCAGAGTTAGGTACTCAAAATGGAGAAATAAACCATCCACGCGAAGACCGACATCCACGCGGACGAAGTCGTGGGCGGAAGCTAGTTTACAAATATATTTATTGAAAGGGCTACAAACTGAAACAATCGATATTTATTTAATGTGAAGTGTATCATTGACATCACTTTTTTTCACACATCGAAAATATTACCAACACATACAAACTTTTTTCTATACATGTATCTTTGTCATTCAAAATCTGTGGATGTGTCACCCGCTACTATCGATCCCCCTCAATACCCTTAGGATACTCGTAAACACGCTTGCTTGTGTGCGTGAGCCATTTCGGACGTTTTGTATGAAGTTTCCTTACTGTATGTATCTGTATATTGTGCCCGTGCGAAGCCGGGGCGGGTCGCTAGTTCAATATAAAACGTTTTTCTTATGTAAATGAAACGTTTTTATATATCTACCTACTACTAGCCCCTGGCCCCTTCCCCCAAGATCTAAAATATTCTATCGAACTCAGCAAAGATAAAGCTTTCGAATGATCAAGGAATTTTCAAAATCGGTTCAGTAGATCCAGACGTAACAACAAACTCGGTCCTAAAAACTCACAAATGTAACATCTCTAAACTATTAGGTACCTACTGTAGATCAAGGAGACAAGAATTGAAATCTATCAATCCGTATGCAAAATGAATAATTTTACCTACGTTATAATAGTGAAATAACATTTCAATTCCTCTCGTTTCTTTCTTCGAATTCCAAGAAATAGCATCGGATTAATATTGAACTTACAATACAAGCAGAATATATTATGTACACAAAAAATCTTTGCTTTAATAACACGATCACATCTATGGCCCAGTGGTTAACGCTTTATGTTTGAGCCAAGGCATCCCGACTTCAACAACCAGTAAAAAAAAATCAACATAGCTGCCTATCAACGATAAACCGAGCAGGGGCCGTATTATGACCTCTTATTTCCAGGCAGATTACGCCGTCAATTGAACTGACTGGCAAATTCATATTATGACCGCAATAACCAGCCATGGCTAAATAAACTAAAAGGCTAAAAGTACAAGCATGTATGACATTCAATGTTAAAGAGTCTTCGTATACATGTGGTATACATTGAGCAAATTTATATATAGAGAGATACATTGAGCAACTAAACAAAATATATTTTTACATAACTCTTTTATCCATGGAGGCACCTCGTGAGCGACTAATAGTTGCTCTTATAAGGAAGGTGGCACTGATTGTTCTTGTTGTATCATAGCGACTGCCTTGTGGCTTAGAACATTGATTTATAAGTGTATTTTAGAAGAAAAATATCCGTTCGTACATAAAATGTGAATTCATTTGATGATAAATAAAAGTAAGAAATAAATGGAATTGTAAATACGTAGTGATACTTTTACTTCATAATGAAAAGAATTGTTAATGACCTAGAAGTAAAAATATCTAAAAAAGTTTCAAACAGATAATGTTTAGATTTATATAAGTACCTAAAGATTAACTAACTATCGATCCATCCTAATATTCAAAATGTCAATTGAATCAAGAATTAAAAAACAATCATTTACTTAGTACATACCTGCAAGTAACTAAATGTTATTCCTCCAGTAAATTATAAACGATCTTTTACAAAGCATATCTATTAATATAATCGAAAATAATTTCTAAAACCAAGTAAATCCATGGGTTTTGCCAATTATTAAATCCTAGGTATGTAACCCACGCCACATGAAGCCTAAGATGTAATGCGAGTATCTAATATCTATTATGACAAACTTTCCACATTTTACTTTCTATTCTATACTCTAGCACTAATGTAACACACAATAGCCAATGAGTCCATACTTCACAATGATTGATTAACGACGAAGGTCAAGGTATCAGTTTTATAAATATTTCATGTAAATTGTTCACTCTGATGCCGATATAATATGTCATTTTATGGACTTTCACGGCGTAATCGATTGTGCATTTTATAAGATATTAATAGCAGAAATGCTTTATTAAATTCCAAACTTGTTTATTATATTCTAAACTAAACATCCACTCATCAAAACGCTATTTACCAACGCAGACAGAGCCGGAGGAGTTCGAGTAGATAAACGCAATTATCAGGAGAGCTTTCGAAAAATATAAATATTCCAAGCCCGATACTGGTAAAGGCTTATCAAAGAATGTGGCCCCTAAAAGGTTACCTAATCTCTAAGTACGTGTCGATGTCGTATATTACAAGAAAATACAGATGGACTACTCGCTAGTCATTATTCAGGATTATACAAAACTAGCGGTCCGCCCCGGCTTCGCCCGTGGTACATATTTCGCAATAAAAGGTAGCCTATGTTCTTTCTCAGGTTCTAAAGATTGTCTGTGCCAAATTTCATCAAAATCGGTTGAGAGGTTTAAGCGGGAAAGCGTAACAGACAGAGTTACTTTCGCATTTATAATATTAGTAGGGATTACGTCAAATTGACGGACAACGAACTAAATGCACACTTCAAATTCAACAAGCTCACCACAAAAACATAATATGCACTGATTGAACCAAACGAATGGTATTTCGATAAATAATTACCTATTATAAACTAGCTGTTTCCCGCAGCTTCGCCTGCGTGGAAACGATAAACTTTCATCCCCTATTTTAGGGGATGAATTTTCTAAAATCCTTTCTTAGGGGACGCCTACGTTATGACATCTACCTGCATGCCAAATTTCAGCCCGATACGTCCAGTGGCACTGTGCGTTGATAGATCACTATATCAGTCACCTTTGAGTTTTATATATATAGATAATTTTGGTTTCCTAATAATAGCAACAATTAATTGAATTTATTGTTTCTATAAATATCCCTTTATAGTGACGTAATAATTCTCACAAAAGAACAATAGCAATGGATAAATAAATAGTGATTCCCAAAAATTTTCGTTTCAATTAACAACAGTCATATCTCACAATTATGTCTATCAATTAACTAATAAATTAATTGCCATTTTAACTCGAGCGTAATTTACATGATATTTTTAAACCTTACGAAATATGAAAACAATGAAGAATGAAAAGATACATGCTAAAGTATATTATTTACATGACAAATAGGTTTTTAAGAAGTCCATTCGTACTCTAGTTCAAATAAGAACTATTTATAAAATATAGAGCTTCGTTTACCAACGCCATATTTTAATTTAAAAAATCTCATTTTTATTTAAAAAATCTGTAAGACCACTTCGATTAGGCATGATTTCACAAAATATATATAAAATCTTACCTCTTACCTCTTACCTCGTGAAAAGTTAGCAGATCTTACGTTTTTAACTATTTTATAACTTTTAACTTATTTATGTATATTTACGTACATCATTTTGTCAATCTAACTGACAGATAAGCTAAACAGAACTTACCAGACGATGTAAAACTGGCTATCAATATTAATTAATTTCGCTGGTGGTCCATATTTCCATATCCATAAATACTGCTTTTGCCTTATGTATGTCCTCGGCAAACTTCATAAATAGCCTGTAAAAGTTTCAAAAGTTTAGAAAATGCTCAACCTTTATTCGTAGGTGGATAAGTGACAGACGTAATTATTCAGAATCTAAAGTTGGGTACTTTTAATCCTAACATAAATTTAGAACCACGGATTTAGAGTTAGTTGGTGAAACGAGTTGCCCTCATACAAATTATTATTGCCAAAATATTTATGCACTAATTTTAATGCAAGTACTACTTCCTATAAATAATATACCTACATATATTTCTATTAACCTACAATTAAACGAATAATAGAGCCTTCAGTTTATAGAATTGAAACAGTTATTGTTGTGTTTAAATATTACAATTTCTTAACAAATATGATTCGATGTAACAATTGAATTCCTCGTGTCAACACGAGCCAAACTTCTAAGCACTTTATAAAACTTAAAAGTCAACAATACATAATTACCCGTTAACAAAATTCCAATATTCAAATTACAATGAAATAAACACGAAGTTAACAATATATCTGAACTTGAACTTGGAGCTTCCATTTCTAAGAACTTAAGACGTGTCCAACATATTATATGAACTTTCGATTCCTACAATATAATGTGCATCAATAAGCCCTTGAAGTACGGTAATACGGAGCACACTTGCAAGTATTGAAAGCCCTTCGCACAATACTCGCTAGAAACGCGAGCGATTTGAAAAAAAATGCTGACTCGTACATAAATTACAGGGACTTTTATAACCGGACACGTGGGAATTATAGGAAGTATTTACCTACCTGCAGAACATGAGATAAATACACCCGCTCTGAAGTGAAAATTATGATTGGCATGAAAAGGTAAAGGCCTAATTAGGCGAGTGTGGTGGCGTCCGATTCGCTAATTGATAACCTGTCCCTAAGTGCCTTTTCACACGTACCGGTTGCCGGGTAGCCGGCGCCGGATACCCGGTGTCAAATAAGCTTTCACATGTCCCGGTTGATGCCGGCAGTATTGGCTAGAGAGCCGACAATAGTACAGTCTCGTTCTATAGTTTCAAAGATGGACCGTGAACAAATAATTTCAATGTGTCTTTTATATCGAAATTATCTGCGCCCGAAAGAAAAATCAAGAAATTATTGGGTTCATCCAATTAATATGAAAAGAGAAGCATTAGGTGCATTCTATAAATTATTCCCAGATCTACGAGCACATGAGACAGGTTTTTCAGTTTTCTCTCGCAGACTGTACCTGGGCGACTCACCGGCCGGCGCGTCTGAAAGCTAGTTGCGTGTTCCATACACCACTGTCAGTTCGGCCGCCGGCTAACCGATGCCCGGCGACCGGACGCACAGTGGTGGTTCCGGCGCGCACCCGGCAACCGCCTGCCGGATAAATTACGCCGGTACATGTGAAAGCTATGTACCATGCCCATACACTTCACCACCGGGTAGCCGGCGCCGGCTACCCGGCAGCCGGGTAGTGTGAAAAGGCACTAAGTCTAGTGCTCCCCTCCTGTCACTATCGGTATGCTATATTGCATCCGCAATTTGATCAAAATATTAAAGCCATTTACAAGTCGTCGTCATGTGCGAGAAGGTATTACAAATAAACTAGACAAGAAGTGATATTTATGTAGACGAGAGTAAATCGATACATCTTGGAGTACAATAGAGTGATATTGAAACGATATAAATATGAAGGTTAATGGGCATTTCGTACGCATGTTTCGAATTATACTCATTAAAAATTCTGTAAATATTTTATTTCAGCGAACTATATTATGAAGCGATCGTGTTTCGTGGAAAAACAATTATTAGTAACAACATAATGGGTATTACATGCATAAGTATTTGAACGGATTGAAGAATTATTTTGTTATTTTTATTCTATATTGGAAATTAAATAATAAGACCTATTCTTTTGTAATAGATTATAACTAGCGGTCCGCCCCGGCTTCGCCCGTGGTACCTACATGTTTAAACTATACTATCTCTCAAGTTGGATCGAACTGCACATGGTGTGCGAATTTTATTATAATCGGTTAAGTGGTCCATTGAGGACAAACATTGTGACACGAGATTTATATATATTAAGATTTGGGTTTTTCTCGACCGGATCTAGCACTGCATGTACCTTATAATGACCAGACGTTGAACTCATGGCTTTTCTGTAGGGACCACCTTTAGAACTAAACTACGGCTACTAAACCAATGTTTTAGCAGATTTCTTAAAATTTGTAAAAATTGTCGTAACGTAACGATCAACAATCAAATCAATTTGAAAATTAGGAACTGTGTATCAATCTCTAACAATTTTATTTTAAATTCAGATTGAATTGTGGTATCCGAATTACCTAAACATTTAAGAACAATCTCCTATGTATGAATTTATTACCAATTTTATAATTAGTCCAAGTTACAAAACACTTAAATCAACAATTCAATACACCGAAATAATAAAAAAACAAATGCTTAGTTTTAAATCCAATCGAGCCCATTTATTTACAAATCTTTAAGAGCATGCATTAGTGGAGGACACTGAAATGCATTAATCGTAACAGCAATAAGATTTTAATGAAGCTGTATCTCGGCAATTACCATGTTTACAGATTCTGCTAATGATAACAATGCATCTTTAAAATCACGTTGACTAACTATCTAAAGAAATTTCTAAGAGCTCGCAGGCATAGTTACTTAGTATTTACAATGTTTTTCTTACTATCCATTAGTTCTTACAGTATACCAACAATTCCAGACAAAGATTCCATTCGCCCTTGAAACGTTAATCTGCATCGGAGATTTGTATTCGATACCATATTTCCCGAGAAATTAATCTTTTTCAAGTTCATGCATATTAGATATAAGTATATGTAGAGCTGTTGTAATAATATTTATTCCTGGTAAACCTGAGGTTTGTGTCGTGCGCGGTAGGCGAAAGATTAGGGTTCAACAGTGAGGATTTAATTTTCTGTTTGCAGCCAGATTCGTTAAGTAATCTCGCGTGCACGAGGCAAGTCAGTGAAAAAAGTTTCTCACTGTTTCATAAAGGATATTTTAAAATAGTCATTATTTGTATAACAATTACGGAATCTCAATGTAAATATTAAAACATTTAGTTGTATTTTTTAACTGAATTATCTTTACTAATATTATAAAACTGAAGAGATTGTTTTTTTTTTTTTGTTTGAACGCGCTAATCTCAGGAACTACTGGTCCGATTCGAAAAATTCTTAAAAAAAAAATTCTTTATATTTTTAAAGAAGGCTATAAATCATCACGCTAAGACCAAAAGGAGCGGAGCCACGCGGGTGAAACCGCGGAGCGCAGCTAGTGAGAAATAAAATATTTACAGTAATAATCCTGTAATGTGGGATAACAAATGCATTTGTGTATAGCTTCATTAATTTCAATTCAGGTTATCATTATTATTTGCATACAAATTGGTAACATTTCCAAAATTTTGCCCACATTAATTATGTAACACAGCAAATAATAAATAAGTTACATATCCTTTGTTCATTTATTGTTAAATACATTTACGAAATTACTTTAATATTAAACAGTATTTAGTAGAGTCCTTTGTAAGCTTTCAATAAATTTTATAAATATTTTTTTTATTAAGTTATTTACAAAAAAAAATATATGTCTATAAAGTCCAAAATGTAAGTACAATGTCCATAGGCAAAAGTTTTAGAAGTATAATTTTAGCTTTTAATACAACTTTTAGCTTTTAAAACAACACGATTGGAACTACGAACTAAAATCTCGTTCATTTATAAACAGATATCAACGCGCTCCATCCACACTTGCTGTGATTCTATAGAAATTGATTTCCACTCTTTTTCTGAAGGTGGTGAGATTCATAGGAAAACTTATAAGCATAAACGATACTTTTGTAACTACAAATTACATAATTTTCATATTTTATTAAAACATTTTTTTCCAAGTGTTCTCTAATAACTAACTATTACCCAATAATAACTCCAAGTTAAGGAAATGAGGAAAAAATGGAACGTGCATTTTATAATTACATTTTTTTCACGCACGAGTATCCTTACGTATAACGTTTATTACAACATCAATTTAATACTTAATTTTCGCTTTCGCCACCATCATTCCAAATCCACCCACTGAAAACTGAAATTCTTTGAAGTGATTATCACAGCATTTCCCAGGCAAATATGTATTGGACATGTTTCAATGAAAATTTGCATGCGTTACCTCAATTACCTACCTTTGATTTTAAGTATCGATTATTTGGTTCCGACTACTGTACCAACCAAATATTGGCTGAACTTGACCCTTGTATTGCAATAATGTTCGAGCAATAATTTTATATTAAACGTTATATTGAGATGAAACTTCGCAATATTACTAGGTAAAATACTGAATACTACCTATTTATTGTTTTAACTAAATATTTTTGCAAGTTAATTTTTAATATGATATAATTTTAAATAAGTATCAATAAACCTAATTGATAATGTTATTTAAGTGTGTAAAACATTCATAATTAAGCGAGAGTTATTTTGTGATATTATAATTATGTACAATTGTTGTTTATGGGATGATATAATATTACGTCCGATAATACGGTCTGTGGTACAATTATTGTATGTGGGTATTATGCGTTTCTGGGTTTGATTTCTGACGTAGACTGACAAAGGACCAAACCCGGTCTCCGGTATAGTGCTCAAATCTAATATACTATTCACCAACTAATCAATTTCAAAGACTAATTACTTTAAGGATGTAAATCACCAATTAGCATACAGTGTAACCGACGCATCCCCCATGACTAGGGGGTGCGATGTGATGCGTTATTCAATACACTAAAATTCCCCACCGCCCAATCTAATAGTCTGTAATCCGATCTCAAAAATCAATGCCAAAATGTTTCGCTCCACAATAGGTTTCGAAACTTCCTGGTAGAGAATGGCTTTATTTTAGGAAACTGTGCATGCAAAATAGACTTAACATGCTGGTGACTAGCTGTGACATAGAGCCGCAACTTCTTTGTTTTTAAAAGCTCCAAATAAAATGTAACGTCTCGGAAAATAAACGCGCTTCCGATTCGCGCCTTTTCGTTGTGAGCTAATGTAATTGGTATTGTCTGTGATTTTTTTTAAGCTCTAAGAATATTTTATACATTCTCCTTTGTGCGTTGCACGTTTTCATTAGGACTCGTTTTAATTCTATTGTAAAATTTTCTTATATAAAATTCTCTCTTCTCCTCTCGATGGCTTTAAAAATTATGAATTTTTAAAAGTGCACGTTAGATGCTTTATTAAGAATATTTTGAAAAAATTGTGATATTTTTGATGTTAAAAATTCTTTAGTCGCGTTGAGCTTTTTTGGTAGGGTACAAGCTTTTTTGGTATGAGTCCGCGTCACCAACATGCCAATGTTATGAAATTTCAAATTTTAATACAGAAATTCTAAATTTTCACTTCTATGGGTAGTCGCTAGGACTGCATACATGTTTTAATTAATTTCGGTATTTGAAATTTTTGCTATCGTCTGCGTTTATTTTTTAGCACTAAGGTCTAAGCTCTAATATTTTTTACATTATGTTTTGTTAGATTGATGTACATAATATGATATGAATAAGTCTCATTTTAATTTATTTTAGATAAATTTATTGTGTTAAAGTTTTATTAAAATAATTTTAATGTACATCTCTATATATAAAAATGAATCCCTATTTTATTTGGTCACGGCATCACGCGTGAACGGGTGGACCGATTTCGATAATTATTTTTTTATGATATTCCTTGAAGTGCGAGGATGGTTCGTATGGAAACAAAACATAAACATGTACCACGGGCGAAGCCGGGGCGGACTGCTAGTAATATCTAAGAAGGTATTTTAAAGTTAATTAATGTAGGTTGATTAATAAATTACTAGACAAGTGTCAAAAAATAATTATTATTTTAAAAAATTAACGTAAAATGCTTTTTCTAGAATAATTTGATAAAATACTGATTTTTGTTTTTAATAACTTTTTTATTAATTTAACTTTCATATCAAATCATAAATAAATAATTTATTAAAAAATAATTATTATAATTAAAAGGGCAATGCCAGCTCATATTCAGCTAAAGTAGAATAAAATTTAAACATATCTAAGTCGAAAACTCGCTCAATGTCAAATCTACCTGTTGCGCTCTGCAAAACAGCTTCTATAATTTTCTAATCGTTTATATAAAACTGTTCTAGTTCATATAAAATTGTAAAACGAAAACGAATAATTTAATAAAAGCGTAAAACCATCTCCATAATTAATTAATCACTTTAAAAAAATATAATTTTAAATCAAATTCACTTTTAAAAAGTTTTGTTTCTAGCAGAAATGAAGAATAAAAATATTTAAAAGACTATTTATTAATCAGAATAGCTATCTATAAACCAGAATTATTCATTTCACACAAAACTAAAAAATAGGCACATCAAAAACTATTATTAAAAATTAACTATCGCAAAAGGCTGTTCAGATTAGTCCCAAAAATTCACAAATGCACTGAAAAAATATATATTCCGCTCAAAAAATTATTTTATAATTTAAGCTCGCATTGCCCTCGCATTTTTTTAATAATAAATTTATTTAAAATAAAAAAAAGATGTAACTCACGGAGCGCTGTAAGGCGGTGCGTTAGGTGCAGCCGGCGCGGACGTTGTTCAAATAATGACAAGACCCATAGTCCATAGACCGGTTATCATTACACAGGTTACACAGCAAGTACTTAGTGCTTTAAAACCTTAGCGCATACTGTGTGGTGCACGGGGACGGCGCGCCTTATATAGGGAGGAAATTGAAAATATTTTCACATGATGCCCACGCAGCCTCCGGTACGATACGTCCAGATGCAACTCAATTAACACTTTTAATGATACATGGAATTCCTATTGTTAATATACTACACATTAAATTTGGAAATTAATTTTCAATGTCAATTTCTGAAGGTCATTATTAAAATTAATTAATTTATAATTATCTGGGAATCTTTATTGAAGATTTAGAATTATCGTTTGGCATTTACACCGAAGTTGGGGTAAAGAACTGTAAGGCTAACTTTGTGACTAACACCACGTTCGATTGCGCTAGCACTCGACTCAGCGGAGTCGCGACTTCGAATCCAGACACGCAATCTTGATTTGTTGTTTATTAATTATGTATCGTAATTCGTCCGTCTGTTTTGTGTAGGATTTTACACAAACAATGATTATACGAAGGATAGGGCGGAAAAAAGTCGATAATATTTTTATGCTGTAATTGGTTCGAGAGTCACCACTTAGGTATTGTGTAACAATTAGATACGATTGGTTTAAGATTTTATAAATTTTATTACAAGATGACAAAGAGAAAAACATGACAAACCCTAGGGTCCTTTGACAAATCGCACACGTGTATTGCTCCGATTGCATCGAACCTTGGTATGCGCTCAAAGGTCCAAATAGCGAAGCGAACGCGAACCGAACTCTTGCTAGACAATAAAATGGGACATATTTTTTAAATTCAATCCAGTCAATCTCAAATTGAGGGAGATGAACAGTAATATCCGGTTTTCTGCGTACATTGGCAAGCACCGCAGCTAAAACTGTAAGCGTCAGTTTAGTTTTTTAAAAACCTAAATACCTGTGTGGAAGACGAACCGATACATTAACCACCCAGATATGTACTAGCGGAATAAAACGTCGATATGGGATACATATATTGTAAATAATTATAAATAAATTAAATAATTATGATAATATTTGATAATTATATTATTTTTTTTACCTCATTGCATATGTTATTCGTACCGTATGTATACTAATTGTTATCCCTTATTATTTTCTAAATCGTTATATCAAACGTAATCGATTTCTACTTAATAAAATCAGCGGTCAGAGTGTATGAGCCCTTTATATTCTAACATAACCTTGGCACTTCTAAAGTTTGTAAAAATTGACATGTGCATCATATTTTATTAAAGTGAATTGCTTATTTTTGTACAATCTATCGATTTTCTTATAGAATCGCTTGTGTTACAAAACGTCTTCAATTGGATATTGGATGTTTTTAGATTAATAGAAAAGCTTACAAAACATGCCTATTGTCTCTCTATATATGTTAACAAAGCCGGGTTTTATTCGATTCGAAAAATTTGTAGCAATAGTTCCGAATGTAACAAATACCTGAATATAATATTACTGGTTTTTCAGGAGAGTGCTTTTATCTTCTCTATTTTTTCATCAAACTCAAACTCAAACTCAAACATTTATTTATTCAATTAGACTACTTTTAGTAGCACTTTCGAATCGTCATTACATTTAAAGTATTTTTAACATTTACCACCGATTCGGAAAGCAGTATCTATGGAGAAGAACCGGCAAGAAACTCCATAGTTGCTCTTTTAAAATCATTTCAATATTACATAATCTGTAACTTAAATCTAACTACATAATATTAAATCATAATATGCCAAAGAACTGTCCTGTGGTTCTTACGCGACAACCCTCCATGGATTTTCATCTTCCATATATTCCTTAATGCTATAATAGGCTCTCTGAACTAATATATTTTTTACATATGTTTTAAATTTAGCACTACCAAACTCTTTAATATTATGAGGAATTCTATTGTAAAAGCGTATACCTTGACCCATAAATGAATTTTTAACTTTAGCTAATCGGAAAAATGGCATTTCAATTCTATTTCTGTTCCTTGTGCCATAACAGTGTCTATCTCCTACTCTTGTGTGTAAGTCGGCGTTTTTGTGTACATGCAAAATATTATTAAATATATACTGTGATGGTACAGTAAGGATACCAGTATTCTTAAAGAGATCTCTTAGTGAGTCCCGAGCACGTAAATTATATATAGAGCGAATGGCTCTTTTCTGTAAGATAAATATAGTTTCTATATCTGCTGCCCTGCCCCATAGTAGAATTCCATAGGACATAATACTATGAAAGTAGCTGAAATAAACCAATCTAGCTGTATCTTCATCGGTGAGATGCCTTACCTTTCGGACTGCATATGCTGCTGAACTGAGCTTACCTGCAGCGGTGTTGACATGGGCTCCCCACTGTAGTTTCTCGTCCAATGTTAACCCAAGAAATACAGTCGATTCTGCAGGTTGTAATACCTCCCCGTTCAAGGTAATATTTCTGCTCAACTTTTTAACGTTAGGTAGTAAAAATTCAACACAAGTTGTTTTTTTGGCATTTAATAATAAATTATTAGCAGTAAACCAGTCGGATATGTGTAAAAGAGTACTGTTCACTTCGTCAAAAAAAGGAACCTCCATTAATGCAACAGATTTTATACATCGTCCGCTTTTTGGTGAGCTTTTCAGGATATTGTGACGTTAGTAAAGGCGAGGCTGACGAAAAGATATTGGTTGCATAATAAGCCACATTACAATACATTTTTAATCTGGGAGTCGAGCATGCTTTGGCGCCATGAGCTAGCTGCTCGCACCGAAAAAGGCTCCACACCCCGACAGAAGATCGCCGTGAAATTAGACCACTTCCTAACTTTGTAGACTAGACAGATTAAGCATGAAGTCAATAGATTACCACCGGTTTCTGAATTGAGTATTTGAGGTTAAGAACGTTTCAAACGAAACTTAAATGCTGCTGAAAATATTTTCTTGTACATAATATGATCATATCAAATCAATCCTCATTTCAGAAACTGGCCTTAAGAATCCTACTTTAATAACTAGTATTTTATCGTAGGCAGTATGGAATGCTAGAAAACTAATGAAGTAATTAAAATTTAAAAATATACGTATATTAAATTTTTACACAAATATTGTATTAACATTTATGATATGGCTAGTTGAATTGATAACGAATCAATTATAATTACCATTGTTAGCAGTAGACAATAATGGACTCTATCTGGGGGCACGGTAGTGCCCCCGCCAAGACGAGCCTAATATCAATTACTAAATTAGGCAACATTTAAATGTATGAAACCTATGTAGCGATAAACATTCTACAACTAAATAGAATATTCATTCGCTAAAAGCATGGTGTTTAAGCTTCATACACAATATGTAACATGGTTCACCGGTTTTAATCAATTAACAGGTTTATTCAAATTAATTACTTCCTACAACACATTATTTCAAAAAGATAGTATTATATTAGAAAATGATTTACCATTTTAGCCGTGTATAAGGCGCTTTCAGTCGATTGATGGAAGAAAGCTTGGTTCCCGTGCTGAGGAGGCCATGCAAGAGACAATCTCGTCTCTTCGATCCTAATAATAAACCCTTTTGCAAAAAATGTCACCGCCGTTCCAACCACCATAAAGTAAAAGGCTACTTTATTAAAATGTACTTCCTAACTTTATCGTAAAAGATAGTAACTAACTAACATGTTTTGTATTATAATATTATATTTAAGTTAATGCATTATTTTTCGATGTTTTTCTTATTTTCATTACCGAC
Organism: Colias nastes; assembly: GCA_907164665.1. Classification (NCBI taxonomy): domain Eukaryota; kingdom Metazoa; phylum Arthropoda; class Insecta; order Lepidoptera; family Pieridae; genus Colias; species Colias nastes. The sequence goes on from CAJQZM010034484.1 coordinate 41,800, forward strand.
GTGTCTTGCCGGTGGAGTTTCTTGCCGGTTCTTCTCCATAGATACTGCTTTCCGAATCGGTGGTAAATGTTAAAAATATGTAATGACGTTTCAAAAGTGCTTCTCGAAGAAGTTTAAGGCTTTTTTTTTAAGCTTTTTTTTAATATATTGATATACTTTCAATCTATTTACAATTAAAGGCGGAAAGTTTGTTTATAATTAAAAGCTTCCATGAGCAATGGGATTATTGGGAGTCCAGACTCAACGCTCTTAGTAACATTATTTTTCCTTTTTTATCCTACAATTTCAAATCCAATTGTAGTTCAGTGACCCTGCTAATCTGATGATGATATTATCAGGCAATGTTTCACCTAAGTTCCAAAATCTTAATGATCTATTGTTTGGTAGTATAATTTTCCAATCATCTTATCTTATATATATAAAATTCCCTTGTCACAATGTTAGTTACCATACTCCTCCAAAACGGCTGGACCGATTCTCATGAAATTTTGTGTGCATATCAGGTAGGTCTGAGAATCGGCTAACATCAATTTTTCATACCCCTAAATGATGAAGAGTAAGGCAGAATAACGTTTGCCGGGACAGCTAGTAGGTATTCTTATAAATGTATTTTTATTTCTTACATGGCACTTCAATAAATTTTACATACCTAATTGACGGCGTCTTGAAAAGGTCTGAAATAGTATTTATAAGGTATTTATAAATAATATCTCGATCGATTGCCCGTCTAATTACGCAGAAAATATCTAACAAAGCTTTTTTTCTGCTTTTGAAGTGGCAACTAAGTAGACATGTTACCTATTAATTTAACTGGTGTAATAAGTAAGTATATATTTTTTTTGTTGTTTTGATTTAAATTCGTGTAAATATTTTTGATTATGTTTTGCTTGTGTAATATGCAGATTATAATAACAATAAAGTTTACAATAATTGATGTTATTTATACGTTCGTATAGTAACTTATTTCTTAAAACGGAATCCTTAAGGATCTGTCTGGGAAGTGGGGAAACAGTGAAACGCAAATAACAGAACATTTGTGAAGGACATTTTAATTTAAGTACATTATTTTAACATTTTAAAATCATTTCTTACGCATATCACCCGAGGTTCGAGAAACAATTTGTGAAGTTTTTAAAAACTACGACAAATAAGCTCGGTATGTATTGTATTGCATTTTCTTTCAGGTGGCAATAGGAATTTTAATTTTACAACCATGGTGTAATGACGTACCTATATATCTTTTATTATATTTATTGCTTATATTTTATTTAATGAATTATTTTAATGTAATGACTTTATGATGAATTTATTTAGATATCTTTTTATTTAATAGCTACCTCAAACAGTTTATTTCAAGACTAATTTCCCGATGTATAATGAGTTATTATTTTCTGGTGAGCATTCTATTTAGGTTACTTTACCTGCATAATGTATTCCGTATTAGGATGATACTTATTTAAATTATACATCGATTATCTTCCAGGTTACAAACGTCTTCTAAAATATTACTTATGTAGGTTTGAATCGAAGATAAGCAACTTATAGGTATATGTGTATGAACAAGCGAAATTCTAGTGAAAACTTAAAAATATCCATATCATTAATTACACTAACCACAAGACATTCCCAATCAATTATTGCTATAGGTATCTGGCCCGTGGTTAGCTTTTTATTATAAGTAGCCAGACTAGAGTTAGGTGTGTAAAAATGTCCTAGTGCAGTTACATTATAAATTCTATCGATTAAAGTGATTTTGATTGAGCTGAGCTTTTTAATGGCCCGTGCATTATTTCCATTTTCTACACTTAATATTAATCTTCAATATAAAACGTGTAGGTATGTATTAATATACATTTTCTTTTTTGAAGCTCTTAAACATTTAATGAAAGGAAATCTTTTAATTATTCTATTTTCACAGGCTATAAGAAACGTACCTATAACTAATTATTCTTATTATTTGGCAAAACGACAATGTAAAATCTAATGTAAGAAAGCATGAAATGAATGAAAGGCACAAACATAGAAGAACAGAAAATGATTATTTGAAGGTAACGTAGCGTGCTGAATAATAATTATAGCACTGATTTTCAGCTGCATTCATTATCAATAGTGCTAAGTTCTTAGTTTATAGAATGCGTTACCTATAATAAAAATAAAATAAATAAAAATCATTTATTTGGAAACAATACATAAATACAAAACAATTTAGACACGACGATCGCCTCAACTAGGAATATACCTGTGTAATATCAGGTAGCCTAAGCTACCTGATATTACAATTTCCATCAATACGCAGTTTAATTAGTTTAATTACAGTGTACTATGACCAGCGGATATGTATGGTATCAAATACGTACTGAATGTATTAATAGACAGCATCCCAAGAAATTATGTAATAATTAACGTACAGGTAACAATATCCTACGCGTGTTTTATCACGATAATTATCGTTAAAAAGAATATAAAGTTAAAAGCTAGCTAGACTTACATCCGCTAGTGACAATAAAATTGGCGTACATCGGTTCCGCAGTTTCGCAGAACCAGAACAGACAGACAGACCATAATTTTATTTGCTTTATTATATACATATATTTTTATAAAATGTTACTAACATTACAAACATACAGAATGGACTCTTTTAAATTTCATTTATTTTAAATAATAATTATGTAGGCTCTCGTCTCAGAGGCCAAGACCCACTTTGGGGTTTCAGCGCCAGAGGAGTAAGTAAGTAAGTAAGTAATTATGTAGGTACCTAGTTACCTTAAAAAAATGTTGAAAGATTGAGATTCATAAGAAATTTCATAAATTAACATTCATCTAAATTGACTTTTGTTTAAAATTTTATGACTAAATATTTTGTACCTACAGTTATAATCATAGAAATCTAATTACTTTACTAACAAATTTTACTACAAAATATGCTGAAATTTAAAAAGGATAGTGATATGAGTTTCACGGAAAGACTAATCAAATCACAATGGCTTTATACCTACCAGGAAAGCTTAAATCTTCAAAGCAAAGCCCGTCGATAGATATTTGAACCCGTATATTTTACAAAAAAGTACAAATGGACCTGACGATTGCTGTCTCGACTCGGTGTAATAACACAGATGAACTTACACACAAACGAGTGTAAAAACTGTATGACACATGAAACCAGCCATAGGGAGGAACAACCACCCTTCCATATTTCCAATGCATAATATAGGTAGCTTTTTGTTCGATGCTGTAAGTCCCTTGTTTCCAGGGTATTAATAAACCTATTTTAATCTTCCTTGAAACTAATAGGGTTATTTTTATTATCTATATTGCTTTTTCATAAGAGGAAAATTGTCCTCTTTGTAAAAGGTACGTACGATAATGAACTACTTCCGTAATTGAGACGCTGGCTGTAGTAGTTCTAGCTTAATTTATAATTCCATTTATGGAATAAACTTAAAAAAAAACAATCAATTTACTGAAATTGGGACAGACTCCTTGTTTAAGTCTAGTTAATTATTGTCTATTTTCTAAATATTTATTGGCCTATAAAACTATACTTTCCTTAGGTATCTGTTTGAAGATTACATATTAATATAATATTTATAGTCATTAGAAGCGCTTATAAACATGTTAAATTATCTATCTTTCATATTCGCAAAAGCCAAAAGGCCCTGGGTATTATCAAGTTTTGGTAAGCTCCCTTCACAGATTTGGCGCCAAACTTTAATGGCCGGCACACATCAATAGCCTTTCCCCGCGTCCGAGAAGTGCACCACAGATTCAATATGGGATAAAATTACCCCTATGCGTACCATTACACCGATGGTTAGTACTGTTAGTTAGACATTTGTATTCTGTAGTTAGACAGCGCAACATTGCAGCGTCGCGTCGTTCGTATTTCAACTTTTTATCTATACTTAATATTATAAAGCTGAAGAGTTTGTTTGTTTGTTTGAACGCGCTAATCTCAGGAATTACTGGTCCGATTTGAAAAATTCTTTGGGTGTTAGATAGCCCATTGATCGAGGAAGGTATAGACTATAGGCTATATATCATCATGCTAAGATCAACAGGAGCGGAGCAATGCGGGTGAAACCGTGGGGCTCAGCTATAGTAACGTATATACATATTTTATTTTTTTAAGTTTTATGTTTTTATGTATATTGGGGCTTATATAGTAAGTATTATAAGTTACTGTAGATATACAAAAGCGGTAGACGATGTGTAATTAATGATTATTTTATTTGTATAATAACAAATCGAGTTTGTGAAGTTGTCATGAAATATCCAGCTATATAATGGGAAAACGACAGACAGGGTAGATGGTTGGGATGGTAGGCTACCTATTTAATATATACAGTATATTATTTTCCGAAAACAGAATTCGAACCCGGAATGTTTTGTTCAGTAATCTCGTAAACCACTAGGTAATTAGGTACAGAAGCAGCTAATAAAATCAAGTCACTTAATCACTAAGATGTTACATTATTTTCTAGGAAAGATTAACGTTTGTTACATTTTATATCCAACTAGGTTTCCGCCCGCGGCTTCGCCCGCGCAGTCAAAGAAAAACCCGCATAGTTCCCGTTCCCGTGGGATTTCCGGGATTGCGTCATTTTCCCGGGATAAAAAGTAGCCTATGTCCTTTCTCGGGTATCAAAATATCTCCATACCAAATTTCATGAAAATTGGTTCAGTAGTTTAGGCGTGATTGAGTAACAGACAGACAGACAGAGTTACTTTCGCATTTATAATGCATGGATTAGTGAAATGATAAATATTTTCCAGGACTAAATGTCGTTTAATATTCATTATCAACTAAGCTGCAGATTTCAAGATTTCTTCAAGTTCACTAGCTACGCTAATAATTAAAATCAAATGCGAAGCATTTGATTTTAATTATTATTTTACGTCGCAATTTAATTTATTATGCTGTATTATGATTAAAAGATTAACAAGGAATTTTACAAAACTAATATGTACGCTGTACAAAATATGTACAGGTATAAAGTATAAGGCTTTGTCTGTCCGTCTGTCCGTCCATCTATCAGGCTGTACGTAGGTATTCCATGAACCGTGATAGGTAGATAGACAGTTGAAATTTTCAGGGATGATGTAATTCTGTTGCCACTAAATTAACAATTGGAAAATCCAAAAGTGCACGACTCATAATGCTCATTTAATTATGAAATATATAAAAAAAAAAAAATATATATATATATATATATAGATATACAGTCTTGTAGTTTTCGTTTTTTATTAATTGCAATTAAACGACACTGAATTAATTAATCATTCGCATTCAGTGACCTACAATCGTCGATTAGAATATTTAAAAAAAAATTTAACTCAAATGATGGATTTTTTCACAAGTTATAGTGTTTTCAGGTTTCACACATGACGGACAGGAAAATTTTTTGACCTATTTCGGTGTTTTTTTCCAATTCTATTGAAGTAAATCAATTTTTAAAAAGTATGGGATTAATCTCCATTAAATTATCTCGACAATAGTATGCAAAATATCTTGATTCCGTGAACTAACAAGGCTATAATAAATAATAATAAGAATAGCTGCAAAAATGAGGCGAAAAAAAATTTTCGATCGTAAAGCACTCTCTGATGCTTCGCATCGTCGTGCAAATAATAAATCGACGTTAAGCAACGATTGGCACGGTCGTAAATTGGATGGGTCGCACTCGCGATAATAATGTAGCGAGTCCGACTCGCACTTGACCGTTTTTTTAGTTTTTAAGTACACTGAATACATACTGAAAACTTGCAGTGAAGGTAAGTTAAAAAAAATTAACGCATAATAATATTATATACTACGTTTATTATTTGTCTGATAGCGAAAAGAGTGCAATTATGCAATAGGGGTGCATAATTCTTCTATTTATTCTTTTTATTGTGTATCCATAGATCGGAGAAATGTAAAATATGAAAAGCTGGTTTTCAATATCTGAAACATAAAATAATTATGTAGAAAATTACTTTTGTTGTTGCCTATTTGCACAGAATACATAATAATAGCTAAACGCTACTATTTGTCTTAAAATATTATCATAATAAAAAGGCTAAAGTTCACATGTAGGAATTTTAAAACAGGCTGAATTTGATGTTTTTGGTTTTATGGCATTCAAATTGAAAACGGTGGCTGAGTTGGTCAGCGTGAAAGGATGCGGGTTCGAGTCCCGCCTCGCGATCGAATTTTTTCTATTCTTTATAAATTTTTATTAAAACAGGCTTTCAAAAAAATTCTGTTTTTGAGTTTTAATAATTTGGGTTAGTAGGTAGCATTAGAACTTCCCTACAATATTATGATTTAATGAAACTAAGTCTGTTCGTGAGGTTAATGTACCTAATAAAGAGTTTACAGTGAAAAAATAGGTAAGTATTAAAAAAATAAGCCTTACAAAAATGTTTAACCGATTTTGATGATTTTTTTTTATTATTTTAAAGCTGGTGCCTCACGGTCCAATTTAAATTTGTTTTAGTTCTAACAATTTAAAGGTGTAGTTTTTTGTTAAAATAATTATTTTTAAAACAGTAGTTATAGTCGAGCCAATTTAATAGGCAACATTTGACGTCTATCAATTTTATCTTCGAAGAGAGGTAACCTGCTTAAAAACATCGATTAAAGTTTGATTAAAGTGAATTAATCGATACGGATTTGAAACATTTGTAAATCGAATTTATTAATTTATGATGATTTTTGTTCACAAGTAATCAATGCATTCGATTCTAGATGTCAGATCTCGATTTTTAGAGTAACATCTCTGGTATTTAAAAAGAAAAAAGGTTTATTGACACAAAATTGTAGCGACGTCAGTTCTTCAATTCAGAAATTGTTTATTATGTTTAGAATGGTTTATCAGTAAAATGAAATCTTAAAATTACTTGTATCGGTCATTATTATTATAAATATGTAATCGTTATTGAAAAAAGTTAAGCAAATGTGCAGATCTAACAGAAAGAAATATCATGTTATTCTATGTCGTCGTTACTAGGTTACGTTGTTGAATTTTGTTGAACTGTCAAATGTTGCCTATTAAAATGGCTCTACTATAGTTACCTACTTTTAAAATTTTCAGTTAAAAAAACCTCATTTTTTAACACAAAATAAAAACAAAATACTTATTTGAATTATACTTACAGCAGCCATACTCTGCACCCCGATGGGGGTTACCCCCATACAGGTGACGTGCATGGTCCTTTGAACATTGCTGAAGAAAATGAACATTGTCCGTTGGTTCTTCATGTTCATGTACTGCCACGGTAGGCTGTACACGTTGTCTATTAGTTTCTCACTCTGAAAACATAGTAGATTGTCCTGGCTTCGCTCGGGTTGATTCGGGGAATAATATAGTATGTTATACGGTAGTAGGTTATATAAATTTAAGAGAATTTAATTTGATGGAGTGTTTTTATATTTAGGACAAATTATCGAATCCTTTTCTTTAATAATGCATATAATTTATTTTTATACAGTCTCTTTGGATTTCACGAATCAATTTCTTTACGAGTAAGTTTTTGTTCAGCCTTCTGGCTCCTGCCAGACAGACTCATTATTTAATTTATAATTACTTTAATTTATTATACTTATCAAAGATGAATATTAAACAATTATTAATGATTGTTTATTATTATACCTACCATGGATCCAACAACTTCGAAAATAACGGATATTTCTACGAGTTGTGCCACCGAAATCAGGGTCAATGGTCCAAATCGAGCCAGCGCCTGCGAGTCCTGTGAAACCAATCTATACTAATATTATAAAGCTGTAGAGTTTGTTTGTTTGTTTGTACGCGCTAATCTCAGGAACTACTGGTCCGATTTGAAAAATTCTTTCGGTGTTAGATAGCACATTTATCGAGGAAGGCTATAGGCTATATATCATCACGCTTAGACCAACAGGAGTGGAGCACTGCGGGTAAAACCGCAAGGCACAACTAGTGTTTTATATGTCCCGAGGCCGCTTTTGGGGTGTGGGGTAAATCAATAAATAAATAAATGGATAGTACACAATTGATTCACTGATCGATTTTCTTTAGAGATCGGTGATAAGCTTGTATCCAGACTTTTTTTTAAATCACTGGGAATCAAACCCAGACCAAATTATTAAGGATGTGGTCATGATCAACGTCAAATCTGAAGAATATAGGTAATATATCTGTTAATTAAAAGAAACAATAAAATATTATTAGTAAAAGAAACAACAAATGTATTAATCATACGTTAATTTAGAAGTTTTTAAAGACAGAGATGGAATTAAGAACCTCTTACCAATTGCGAACATTCCAGGAGTAAAAAACAGCATCCTACCAACTGGTACAGATAATTAATACCCATCATTGGACCAAATACAGATGACATCTCAGAGACAAAACTGAGAAAAAGTAACATTTAATAAAATTAGTTGACGTAACTAAAAGAATTTGCGTTTCCTTCAAATTTCGTTTTCATCAAGGAACTATAAGAGCTAGCGCGCACGAGCAACTTTGTCTCCGCAACTATTTTGTCTCCGCAACTACTTTGTCTCTCCACCCATGGGATAGTATGAAAGTGCGCGCACGTAGCGACGCAACTCCCCATACAATTGATGGGAGAGACAAAATAGTTGCGGTGACAAAGTTGCTCGTGCGCGCTAGCTCTAAGATACCGGTATTTTTCAGTAGCAGATTTACTTAAAAACTAGATATGTTAGGGTGAAATAATAGAGTTCTTACTTCACAATAAATCTATGATGATTGATACTATCTTTGAGGTGATTGTGTATAAAATCGTTCTCGCGTGCATTAAAACTTTCGCAGGATATCTCCAATCGTCGGTTGTTATTTTCAATGTCAAATATAACCACATCTTTAGGGAGCGGAAAGTCATCGAGGTTCCTGCGCAATACTTCAATATGGCCGATGATTTGAAAAACCATTAGGACGAGCATTAAATCGATCGCACAGATGCAAATAGTGCAGGCGTAGGAGAAGTAGAAGTTTAAAATGGTGGTAATTATGAAGTGATCTTCTGGCTTGAAGCCTGGAAACTCGTAGAGGACAGAAAACCGTAGGGTGGTGTTCTCATCCCGTCGCGTTGTGTATGCGCCGTTCACCACGTTATTGCAAATGGGGGATAGGTTGAAGAGCACCATTCCTATCATAGTGCAAATGATCATGAGCACCGTGAAATAGTGGGACACGGTGTCCATTTTGAGGCAGATCTGTAATTTTTATAATTACTAAACATTACCTACAATAGTCTGTATTTTTAGATTTAAATACTTATTTATATTCGTCAATTTAACTCACATTTTTGTAATTATAACCATTATTTTTAAAATTCCTCAAATGGAATGTTTTGAAAAATTTTTGCCAAATAATTCCATAACTTTTGAAGTTCGGTAAAATCACACGAGCCTAGAAAAGATAAATATTAATTGAAAAAAAAAAGTATCTATATTACACGCGTGTACACTATAGTTCTATTTTTTAAAACAACGAAATACTAATGGTGAAACAAGTTTCAGTTCGTCTCTTGTTCAGTCTCATTCTGAATTAAAAAAAAAGTTAGTGAGAATAGACATGAAATATTATTATCAAAGCATTATACTAAGTACAATAATCAACTGAATATAACTATAACTGTGACTATAACCTAGTAGAGTATTATATTATCTGTGCTATAACTAACCAAGGAACGATGAAATACTCACAAAAGTTAATACAGTCAAACAAGAAGTGATACAAACGTCTCCAATCGTAAAAAAGTCTATATCCGTATGTCGACGAACCAAATAGTTGATTTCACCACAGAACACAATAACGGCCTGTATTGGACCGTGTTTTAAGAAGTATTTAACAAAATTGGGCATTTTTTCATCCAACATATTACCAGGCCATATTCCGAAAGGATAGGAGAAGAGACGAACCATTCTTACATATTTGAGCTTCAGTGGATCACAGTCCCTGAAATTAATTACGTAATAAATGAATTTAGAAAATTCGTGTACAGCTGCCGGAAATCATAGGTACAATATTGAAAAAATATTTAGTTTCTCTTCTGCTTTCTCTAACATTGTAGAGAAACAAGCTAGTTAGTAAATAATTATAGGACTGTTTTTTGCTACCAATTATTAATCATAAAAAAACTATTTGTTTAACATTTTCATAGCCACTACCATCAGATTTTTAATGATTCTCAGAATAAAATTAAATTAAAATTAATATACCCACTCGGTTTTATTCACTTTCCCAAAGCTCATTTTGATTCGAAATCTGTTTTTCTACTGGTCATATTATTATAAACTTGGTTAAGTACACGACATAATTCGTATTTTATTATGTATTCTTAATTAAAGACTTGCCCTTATTATAATAATATGTACATAGTTGATATTACTCGGTATAAATAATAAAGTAGTGATTAAGAAATAATTATGTTATTGCCTTTTGCAATACACTACCTAAGTACTTATTTTTTCACATAAAATTTTTTTACTCATATTTATTTATTTATAATTCTTCATTATACAAAATATGAGAAAACAATAGTATGCAAAAATAAGTAGTATTACAAAAGCATAATTTGCACAAAAGGCGGCCTTATTTCTAAACAGCAATCTCTACCAGGCAACCTGGCGGGAGAGGAAATGCAAGAAGATTATGGGATATACAAAAATACAAATAAAATTATCGTTATAGTTATATGTGTTTATACAAAAAATTAACAATTACATGAATAGGAAATAAATTCTCCACCACGCTTTTATCCAAACAAAGTTTATCCATATGCGTTGAGATTACTCAACTTCCATTAGAAGTCGATCAACGATTCAATAACGTAGGCTTAAAATAGAAGCGAAGACAGGTTGAGCAAAAATAGTACCTACACGGTAAAATGGGCCTACAGGAAATGGGATTTATATGCTGTATGAATCAAAATTGCATGCTCCTATAAAATATATTTTTAACAGCAATATTCTCTAATGAATTGACATTTGATATGCGACTGTGACTATCAGACAGCTGGTGGACCACCAGGTTAACATCTTGGAAGGGTCCATCGGGCTCCAGAAAGAGAGGCAGACCAGTAGCCCGGTGGACGGATGACATTGTGCAGGTGGCTGGCGGTCGTTGGATGGACACGGCGAGGTGTAGGGCCAGGTGGGGTGCTCTGGAGGAGGCCTTCACCCTCACAAACGAGGGGTTCTTGCAATAGTTTGTTAACAATGTAAAACTGTAATAGATTTAAAATTTAAAGTTTAGTAATAGATTTTTTGTTAAAATTTAAGCTTAAGATTTAATATTTTTGTATGTAACTATTTGTAAGAAATAAAAGGCTTTTTTATTTTTATTTATTTTTATGCGACTGTGATTTAATTAGGTGACTGCGACAATGGATGCATATCACACTTTATAAAGAGGTCTTTATTGTAGTGTGGGAGACAAAAACTACAAAATTAAAAACATAAAAAAAATCTATAAAAGTACGAATATAATATGATTAGGTAAAAATACATAAGTCGAAATATATTACAGTTGTTTAAAGAATTGAGCATAATTACACAATATATAGATACAACAAGTAGGGAAACTTCATACAAACGTTCGAAATGGCTCACGCACACGTTTGTATGAAGTTTTCCTACTGGTTGTATCTGTATATTGTCACAGTATTACAATATCTATACAGTACGGAAACGAATGTACTTGTGC
>CAJQZM010034485.1:0-33161 GCA_907164665.1 Colias nastes
CTAAAAATACAAGTGATACAAATTATCCGTTCCGTCCTTAGTTTTAGCACAGATTAGAGAATAGTTACTTCGTAACAGATACATCACTCCCATACAAAAGCTAAAATACCTACGCTATATTTACCTACAAAATGCGCCGCAACTCGGCTGCAGTAAGAAATGTACTCTACGAACACGCACCGAGAAGCGAGTTTCCCGCGAGCGCCGCGTGATTGCGTCATCAAACGAAAACTTTAGGGTTGTACCGAGCGCGTAAATTAAACACAGAGTTGCTGAAACACTTAATTTTTTATTGTTAATTATATTTATTACATTATACAATAAAAAAAATGAAATCTTATTGATAGTAGTTGTTTCCTTCGGTTTCACCCGCGTGGACCCGCTATATGTGTCTCCTGGATAAAAAGTAGCCTGGTAGGTTTGTGAGTTTCTTTGTTACTGCGTGGCTCGGGGGCTGCTGACTATATGGCTGAGATTTACGGGTTCACGGGTAGAGGGTTCATTCGGGTGAATCTGCGGCCACAAGACCAATACAGATAAAAATTATATGTGCTTTAATTTTATGAAATGTTCAATGTTTTTTTTACCATCGCTGAACTTACGGTTATTCAATTTAACTGTTGTAAAAATTCTGAATCTTATGAATAATTTTAATAAATAATCTTTTGGAAAGCAAGGGCAAGGCGGAATGAAATTAATTTTTTGTAACTCATTCAGCAAAGTACTTCCCGGCCGGTTCATCAAAACTTTGTCAAAATTAAGTAAAAATGTTTTTTCCAATTCTTCGACGTACTGATTAAATCCACATCGCAATAACCGGGCATCTTGGTAGCGAGCGCGGGAAACGTGACGCGGGTGCGCAGTCTCGCGTGTGCCAACCAACTGCCGCTTGGGTCGGTACCGACCTACTGTGCGGTAGGCACTTATAGCGCGACCTTGAGCGAGTGACGGAGGCCTGGTTTTAGTTCCGTCCGTTTCTATGATGTCTTAAAGATTTTTCGAAAGGCTTCGAATTGAGCAAAATTATCTTGCAGAGCTTTTAGAGTCTTTTGATTAGAATGTTATTGCACTTCACAAATAACGAAATATTACTAAACTAAAACTAATAGCTTTAACTATATAAAAACATAACGCAGATTGATATTTTCTTAGGATATTTGTTATCCAATAGATTTATAGGATTTTTAAGAATATAATTAAAAATTATCCTCTTGAAAATACAAAATTTATATTTATTTTGATTGATTGATGTCAAATGTAAAAAAAGTAAATAAAGAGATTGCCATACATGGAATTTTGGATTCCATGAATATGTAATAAATAGAACATTAATTAAACGATTGATATAAAAAAATATCGAATTTGATTAAAATTAAATTAACTGCCATGTTTTTTGTGCATAACATGTGCTTTTTTCATATGCAATTGTATTTGTAATAATGCGAAAAATTTATGTAACTAATTTTAATTTACTATATATTCCATAATATCAAGGTAAATTTCTTGGAAAAACAACACTAAATTTTTTAGGTCCATACTATAGATACTGAAAATCGTTAGTTACCGACCGATTTCGGTCGACATCGATGTCGATTAATGTGTCGAGACTACGCCTACTGATTTCACGAGATGCGCCGACGCCGCGTCGTATAAAAGCCTCTCCGCTCGATCTGAAAATCATTCCCACTTCATACATCCATCGAGGATCATCACACCTCCTTTACATTTTTTTTATTAAACTAAAATGAAATCGGTGAGTAATTAGCCAGAGATATTCGGGTTTAGTTATTTTGTATTATTTATCATAGTTTGTTCCATTTTTATAGTAAGCATATTTTTGGAGCTTAAGTATTAACAATAATATAATAATGAACATAATATATTAAAAATAAGTCCATTGAGAAGATAATACAAAGCTAACTTCTGTCTCACATTGGAAATAAATTGACATTTTCTATCTCACCATCTCATTAGCTAGCAAGCCATAACTTTGATTTAATTGTTTATTTATTGCCTAGTAATTAAAGAAACCTTTTACCTAAATGATTCCTTTTATATTGTTTATCATTTTGAAACATAAAACTCTCTCGTATATAAAGCTGGTGATTTGATCACAGAATTACATTTTACTATTATTTATTTTATTTTTCAGTTCGTAGTTCTGTCAGCCCTTGTGGCCATCGCGTGTGCCGCTCCCCAGTTCAACTACCCTCAACAACAGCAGTACCAAGGACAAATCATCCCAATCCTCAGACAAAACCAGGAAATCAACCCTGATGGTTCATACCAATGGAGGTAAGAACTACCTGCTAAAATTATATAAATTAAGATAATAGTTTTTTTTTTGTTGATATCAAGTAATACTAAACAAAGCTTTTTTTAAAATTCGTATTTACCACATTTACATCAAAACGTATAAGCAATAGAAATAATAAAAATTGTGAATTTATATGAAAATTTTGCATATTGCAGTTTATATATTTCGCATTTCGCTTTATAATTAATTAATCTGAAAGATTTATAGTTCTCAATAAATTTTAAGTCAATTAATTGATGTGTTCAATTTAATTATATTTCATTAATTGCCTAAATATTGAATAAATTTATCGTAGAGTAGAATTAAAGGAAAGGATCAGTTATTTAGATTACGATTGTAAGTTCATTAGAAAAATCTCTATTTCAATTCACACGTGGTTATATTGAGAGCGATATGCAAATACTGTATACCTTTGTATATGATAATCATAAATGTAGATATCTCCGGTGTCAAGATATTAAACCGTAAATTTTGAAGTCACCGTGTTCTCGGGCAAGCCCTCCTTACGCAACGAAATTGGCTCAGAAACACCTATGTAACTATCTTGATTTGACACTAATATGGTAATTCATTGGGAAATATTAAAATCGAAGTAGTAAATTTTGTAAGATATTGAATGACAAAACCGTCCCTATAGATATACCACCATTTTAATAGCAAATGAACTCATTCTTCAACCTGTCAGGCTTTGTCCTTGTAATAATTGAAAATCCTACATTGCTTAAGATTTATGCGATAAACTTAATCATCGTGACTTATCTTCCTTAAATAGGTTTTAAGCCTATGGGAGATTGGTAAATGTACTTAGAGGTCCAACAGTTGATTTGGTCATACGGTAAAAATTACGTTATGAAAATCTAGACGACAACGATATTACGCGAACTATTATTATAAATCCAAGTTTGGCAAGATCTATAACATAAGACTCAATGATAACTCGAAGATCTAATATTTGGACCGTGATCTAAAAATACTTCATAAAAAATTATGAAAGGTGCAATACCGCGTTACTATTATTACCGTAAACGATGGAAACCTTATTTCAATCGAATATGACGAATTGTTTCCCAACACCAATGTAAGGCATTATCCGACCGGCTCAACATTATGCAGAAACAAAAGATTCCCAGAGTAACAGATTGACAATACATCATGATTGCATAGAACGAAATATTAGTTAAACCTCTCATTAAATTTGATATTTACGGCTGTGTGGTCCCGTCTCAGCAAATAAACCTCTTTCGTATATTATAGCGTACAAAATACATACCTACTGAACTAAAGAAGATAATATGAAATAAAAATTCATAATGTGATACTACAATTCATAAAATTATCCTGTGAGATCCGCCTGGTGTTTACTAAAATTAAGACAACATCACTTTATTCTATAAATAAGTACGTAGGTAAGGCTGCGTTGATGTTTATCTGCTCATAAAACTTGAAGAGCATTAAATGTTTGTATATTTTATGATATCTTTTGTCGGGTTTTTCAAGTTATATTATCAATGGCTAGAAATGCCTAGAAATTTTATCTTTCCAAGAAATTTTAGTAACTACATGATGTAACATGTGTCAATTTGAACATTTATGGTGCTTTTCACCTAATTTACAAAACATTTTTTTATGCGAATAGGAATATGAATATATTATGATATATTAGTTTTTAAAAATTTATACACAGTCAAGTATTTTTTGTGAATGTAATAAATACAATATATTTCGCACATTGAATCCAATATCTGGAATGCAAATAAATATGAGGTGCACAGCGCTATACCAGCCACTAATGAAGCACGCCAAGCCGTCAATCAATAGCAACAAAAGGCTATAATTATATCCTCGGGGTGGCATGACGTATTTTGCCTTTGTGTTATATCATCAATATTAAATATTATTATGAGAACTAAATTAATAATCTTAATTGTTTTAGTTACGAGACTGGTAACGGCATCGCAGCTCAAGAGCAAGGTTATCTGAAAAACGCTGGTATCAAGGATGCTGAGGCCCAGGTCGCCCAGGGCTCCTTCTCATACACCTCACCTGAAGGCATCCCCATCGCTCTTACCTACGTCGCTGACGAGAACGGTATATTTTACTTGTTTTATTTTTAACATTATCATAGTCTCACGCAAAAAAATACTTGTTCAGTGTAGGTACATTCCGATATATAATTTTGAACATCACATAATTACCATAATCCGTCGATTTTAACAGTTTTCAGCACATGTTAAAATTCTATAGTAGAGTTCTTTTGCCTCTAGAACTTATTATACACATGAAAGTAACTTTCGCATTTTGGGAAAAGATCTTTTTAAGTTCAAAACCAAATGACTCGTTCTATGTTAATTTGGACTCTGTTTTTAAAATAATTTTATGAAATAGCAGCAAATATTTTGCAAAAATATCGCAAAGTTGCAAAATGCTAAATTCGTTTATTATAAATCTTACGAAACGTATACATAATATAACATATTATAACATCACATCGTCTTGCTTGTCTTTTTTCAACTGTTTCTTTCATATCTGCGAATACATTGATTTAATTTTTCTTCGAACATTGAAATAATGAGTTGAATTTGTGTCACAGGTTTCCGTGCTGAGGGAGCTCATTTGCCCACTCCCCCCCCAATCCCTGCTGCCATCGCTCGCGCCCTCCAGTACATCCAGTCGCAACCCCAACAGCCTCAGCCAGCCTTCCAAGCCCAACCCTTCCGGGGCTAAGTACCACGTGACTGCACTCAACGCAACCAAGACACCCAACGCAAAATAGAGGACCAATGACATGCTAAAGATAACTCGCCGATACCTTTAGTTTAAGTGTTACTGTGATGTAATTATAGTTTAAGGTATTTACTAGATTTACAAATACACACGAGATTTATAATATTGTCTTTTTTATTTGTATAGCATGTCTATACATACCTATTATTGAGAAACGCTAATATTGCGCGCAACCGAATATTTGAGGAAAGAAAAAATGTAAGATGAAATGCAAATATAATTCCAATTTTGACAGAGTGTAATCTTATTAATGGAAAAAGAAAATTATAGATATACTAGCAATCGCATAATATACAACATATATTATATTATCAGATTAATGTTAAAATCATTCATCTTTGTGTAAAAGACAGGCTCTTACATAAAATTCATAAATTATTTTTATCTGCTTACATTACATAGGTATTTTACATTTTATACATCATCATCTTCCTAACCTTAGTTCGGGGTCGGCACGGTATTTTACATTTTTCAGGAATATAAAACAAAAAAAAATCACCTAGCTGCCGAGCAGTACTGTCCCTTTGACGTTTCAAACATTAACATTAGAGCACAAGTATTATTCTTATTAAAAAAACCCGACTGCTATCTTTTTTATTGTGAAGAGTAATGTGAATTATTCCTATTTGAAGCTCGAATAAAACATGCTTGTGAATCGTTAAATAATCATCAACATTAATATAATTTTTTATTGCTATTGGAATTTATTATTAGCTTTGTCGCAAAATGTTAGAGCTGTACCTATCTACCGAAAATTGATTCACACAGAGCAGATTTCTCTCTTGGTTTTTATCAACACATTTAAATATCGGTCAAGATCGACCGGGTCAAGACCGGGCCAGATCAGTTGGTTAATATCCCATAACAAGTATGTGTCAAATTGTATAATTTCGCCGTTTAAAAACACCATCGTAAGTTTACAAACGGTTTTGTATTATGCTGAGAAATTACTTTTTTAAACGTCCACAAGAAGCCGGTTAAGAGACTTTCTGTGAGGTTTATAAATACAAACGAACCTAACCTGACCAAAAGTTTTTTTATTCCGAATTCTCGGACTTTATCAAGTAAAATACTTGGATATGGTGCAATAGTTACATATTTAAGATCAGCTTTCCTCCGTTGCTTCGCTGGTGTTGAATACCAAATCAAGCAAATAGATATGTGGATTTTCAAAAGCGATGGCTAGGCGAAGGGGTGGCGCGAGCTACCTATGACATTATGATATTCAAAACTAATCGGTTTTTATGTATATTATAGATGAAGAGCCCACGACGGCCAGACCTTCGTTATTTTATAAAAGTTGAAAGTTTCTCTGTATATGTGTCCTATACAGATAAGAACGACCAGCGACTATCAAGTTTGGGTTGAGGTTACTTGGGCAGGTAACAGGTAGTAAAGGTGTATAAAATAGTGCCTAAGTTTCGTTATAGTATAAAAGCTAAATTTTATACATGTTACTTGGGGATGTATAAAAAGATGTTCCCCGAGACGTTCCCCTTCAGCCCTGCGTGCGCCTTGATCCAAAACAGGGAGACCTCCCGCCTCTGCAATGCAGCTTTTCGGAGGGCCGCCCGTGTTTGCACAGCCAGGGGATGAGGGGAACTCAGGGTGACCGCCTGGAGCGCCGATCTGGAGTCGCTGAGGACACCGACCTTTGCCGCTCCACTCTTGCAGGCTATATCTACTGCTCTTTTGAGCGCAAGGAGCTCAGCCTGATAGACGGTACAATACGGTGACAACGCAAGCTTGATGGCCTTTGTCTCGGTCGCACCTTCCCATACAGAAAGGGCGGCTCCGACTCGACCCTCAATCTTGCTGCCGTCCGTATAGATCCTATGGACGTGGCTGTCAACCACGTCGGCATAGGTGCCCTCATCTACCAAGACGAACCCCAGCTCTACCTGCTCTGCCGGATGTGGGTCCTCAATCGCGGGTGCCATTCGTTCCACCTCCCTGTCCCTCATCACCGCCGGGTGCGACACGCCCCTCTTGATCTCATAAAGCCTCGAAGCTTCGAGTATTCTGAGATCAAGAGGGAGTATCCCAGCCAACAGCAACGCAGAGTTCAGAGAGACAGTCCGATATGCTCTGCAGATCTTCTGGGCAAAACCTCGTTGAACGGTGTTGAGCCTCTTTCGGACCCCCATCCTTTCCGCTGTGGGTGCCCACGCTGCTGATGCATACAAGACATATGCCGACAATAAATTGCCAAGAAAGATAAAATTACCCAGTATGTTCACAACTTCAAGGGCCCATAAAAAAATAAAATCACATAAAAAAAGTTTTCCATTTGGCTTTTAAAAACTTGCTCTATCTATCAGGTAGCTACCTTAAAAATTTCATTTTATTATTCGGAAGGCTTCAATCGAAAAATTGAAATCTAAATATGGTAAGTGCAAAAACTTTATTAACATGATGATCATTAAAACCAATAAATAGGTGTTTAATTACCAGAAATTTTTAAAATATCCCCGTTGTTGCTCAATGCAAGTGCGACATCACCGTAAAAAGCTGTCTTTTAAATGTCTGAATGCCCTTTTATCATGTTTAATGGTTTCTTCTGCTACTATGAATTTCCGGGTTATTTCGTCTAAATTGTGGCATTCTCTCAAGTAGCCGAGGTGTTTTTAGTATCCTCATTGAAACAAATCAATGGGGTTTAAGTCGAGGGACCGTGGGGGCAGGCTTTAAGGCAGGCGTCACCGGCGCATGCGCAGGCTGCAACGACCAATCCATCTTTCAGGGTATCTTTGCCCTTTAGCCTGGCCTCCACGGTCCCCGGACATAAACCCTATTGATTTTTTCCGTGGGGATACTACAAAGACGAGAGACTGCCACAATTTGGACGAAATAACCCGGAAATTTATAGTAGTAAAAGAAACCATTAAAAATGATAAAATGGTATTCAGACATTTAAAAGACAACTTTTTACGGTGATGTCACACTTGCACTGAGCATGAGCGGGGTCATTTTAAAAATTTCTGGTAATTAAACGCCTTGTTATTGGTTTTAAATTGTTTTTATTAATCATCATGTTAATTCAATTTTTGCACTTACCACATTTAGAATTCAATTTTTAGATTGAAGCCTTCTGAATAATAAAATGAAATTTTCAGGGTAGCTACCTGATAGATAGAGCAAGTTTTTAAAAGCCAAACCGAAAACTTTTTTTATGTGATTTTATTTTTTTACGGGCCCTTGAAGTGGTGAACATACTGGGTAATTCTATCTTTCTTGGCATTTAATTCTTTTTTTTTATTCCATTCAAAGATCTAACGATAGTAAATGTTACCATACTGAATTGGCATATCTTTCAGCTTAGCAAACAAAAAAAATCAAGCATCTAGCGCAATAATTGACGTCACCATGAGTGAAAATATCATCGTACTCGGCGATAGGTGAAAAATTGAAAAAAACGTCGTAACTCCGAAAATACGAAAAATCGCATAACATGAATGGGGATGATTCGGATAGCCCTCTAAGTCCTCTACCTCCCAGCTTCCGTTCATCACTACTTTTTGGGACACCCTGTATAATTATTTATATATATACAATATTTTAAAGATTTAGCTTTATGTACAAAGGAATATTTTTTATTGAATTATATACTTTTCTTTTCAGGGTTTTGCACTGCCTGCTGGTGTTGTTGCAAGTTTATTAGGATAAACTTTTTTTATACTATAATAAAGAAATAGAAATAGTTAGATTACTAAGCATCTTGAACAAATGATTTAATTTTTAAAACAATTTTATGCAGCATACAATAAAAAAAAAACAATTTATGTAGGTAAATTTTACAAAATTGTTTCAAATTATTTTTGATATTAAGATAATATCTTATTTTTGTTAGAACATTTTTAACAGTAATAATATCTACCAATTTACATTAAAGTACATACACCAAATTTTAAAACAGTTTTTTATTTAATAAAAAATGAACGCCTTATATGCGAAATTTTGTGTGGATGAATATTTGCTACTCTTTTAAGCAAAAACAGTAGGTAGATATAATATGAGTCAGAGTAGAGTACTAATTGGCAAATCTTTACATTTACTATACTTTTTATTTGGGCATTAGCAATGAAATTAAGCACCTAGTTTTTGATATCACTACACTAAAATTATAAAGCTGAAGAGTTTGTTTATTTGTTTGAACGCGCTAATCACAGGAATCGATTTGAAAAAATAATTTACTGTTAGATAGTCCATTTATCGAGGAAGGCTATATATTATGATCACACTAAAACCAATTGGAGCAGAACACAGCGGGTATAACCGCAGACAGCTTTTCTTAAATAAACTTTGTTATTGATTAAATTTATATACCTACACACTTACAAAATATGTGTTGCGTGCTCAGGTGGTTTTAATATGGTGAGTAGTGAGGTAAGGGTAAGTTATATGTATTGTTTATAAGTTAGTTCTGCTATTATTATAAATGTTAGGTTTGTGAGGAAATTTGTGAAGATGGATGTATGTAATATGTTTGTTACTTGCACGGGAAAGATACTGAATGTATTGTAATACTATTTGGCAGTGATATAGCTCATGTTCCATTTTAACATACTATATAAATACCTGCTTTGGCCACGGGTTTGTCCGCAAATGAAACATGCGGCGGCATTATCATACAAAATAAAAAAAGAGCGTATGTGCCGAGCACACGTGTCAGAAGTGAAACTTCTTTGGCAAGATTCAAAGATACTAAAATCGTCGCCTTACTCCGTGGCGTAACGGTATTGCCATGACGCGACCTTGAAAGTATACTCTCACCGTGCCTAAAGAAGAAATAAGTAAATAGACTCGCGAAGCATTTTCCGCGCGAGGCTGCTTGCTCGCTCTATGTGAACGTGCCTCGTGGCGTGGCGTGCTGCGTCACACGTCTTCAGCCACGTAGGAGTAAAATTTTAATAGTTTCATTTAATTTTAAATGGAAATTTCGGAACATGACAATAATCAAGAATATGAGAATTCAATATTTTCGATTATGATAGGTATAGGTAAACGAGCGCAGTTTAATTAGAAACCTCAAAGAACTATTGCCACTTGAAAAAAGAAGAAGAAATAATTATTTATCTGACACAATATTAAATTATTACAAATTGAGTATGGCTTCTTCTTCTTACTTTTGCGCCTAGTGTTTTTTTATAAAATAATATTACAAGTTGCATTCGCGTATTATTACTATTGCGACGTATGCACTTACGGCCTGTCCTTATTGCAGGCTTCAATTTAAATAGATGCCTCATTTCGAGTTACGATTTTATGCAGTTAAGCGAGCACTGAACTTTAGTACCAACCACTTGATTACAAGCGCTTGTATTACCTACCTACTGTACTATTTTAAACATTATTACTAAAATAATACACTCCGATGGGTCAAAGCTTTCATCACAGCTGCAGAGATGTTAATGTTATATTGTTACCATAGAGTACCTACTATAAGTATATGATTGTTACTTTTAGATACGAGAATTATTATGCAACATAATACTGCCCATAACTACGTAACTCATTCAGATAATCAGATTGGGTTCACCTATGAACCAGTGTCGCTATATTTATAGAAAGGTATTGTAACCGCATTCAAAATGTGATCAATAGTGACGACATTACAATAATTATTATAAAGAAATACCGCCTATGAATTATGAAAGGGTAGTTATTAAGATGTTTTGAAACGATTACACTTGCGTTTTGCAATATGTAAAAGGAACTTTAAAGATGATGCGTGATGATTTGCTCTTGGAAATTTGTGCGTGTTAGGTGTTATAGAACTAAAATTAAATACCTATATAAAATATTGAAAACACAAAATGTTTTTTACACAACTAATATTTAAAATTTATCACCGATATTTCTACCGATTTTATAACTTTTTTACTGGGTCGCCAATTGGCGAGTGATATTAGATAAGGGCAAGTCTGCTCGAATTATTCAAAATACCATCAGAATAAATAAATGTTTTCTAAAAGAAGGTGGTATAATATTTCTTGGCCATGGCCTTTGAGTTGAAACGAACTCTTGTTTAAAATACTATAAAACTATCTTTAGATTTATGGAATCGTTTTAACCTCGCAGTAAAATAGCCTTGATGCCTGTGTGAATATTATACAAATTTTGACACGAAATTTCTTATCTCTCTAATTATTGTTCTTGTTCTTGTTCTTCATAATACTTATATTGCAAATTAAAATTTCAATTATAGACATACGAACCTACAATTATAATAAATAATTAAGTAGCCAACTTAAAAATCAATAACATACCACGTCTTGTATTTTTCATTGGTAAGATTAATAATTTGATTCAGTGCGTTTCATACATGTTAGGTATATTCTAATTTATGGCAGATATGGCATCTTGAAGGATATGAACCGGATTTTTATACGTTAATTTTTTATAGTTATAGAAAAATACTTCGAATGTAATATTTTATGGTGTCGTTGACTTGTTTGTCGCTTTAGTGTAGCATTGTCAGCAAAGGAATGAAGTCCTGGCTTGATATACTCATAGAACTGGATATAAGGTGTGGGCAGATGTCCCGATATCGCAGTCACTAGATAACAATTGGGAAGAAACTATAAAATGGTGAGTTGGATTCTAGAACCACTATTTGTTCCATTCGAATTTAATGGTCAATTTCAATTTAATCAATTTGATACGCTGTACCGTGGTCGGTGATTCAAAAATAATCCAGTCTCAATTTGATATGAAAATATAATACTTGTTCTGGAACTGATCCATATACTTACCTATATTGAAAAAGGTATAGTTTTTGTCAGGAAAACTTAAATAAAATGTCCTCAGTTTTTATTTCAAATCACCATAACAGGATCCTGGTTTGAAAAAAATCCAAGTAATATAAAGAAACGATAATGCATCCGCATTGAACTTTATACAACATATTCGTTTTTTATTTGCCGCCATTTCTAATAAGATGATGCTTGATTCTGACTCGTTAACCTTGACATATGGTATTCACATACAGGTAAAAGGTACGCGTCTCAGGTGCTTTATTGCTATATTCTTTGTGGCTGTCAGCGATTATTGGCCAAAGACCTTTGGACTGGGCAATTCGGCGAAGAAACATATTTACAACAACAATGGTTTCGGGCAATACAGTTTTGAGTAAGTGAGGCTGTAAGTAATCTTTGGCATAATAAAAGTCAAAACCAATATTCATCCATGAGTATTTGCTTAAAATTATTACCATGGAATGTTTTGATTTAATTAAATATTGATAGCATAATGCATTGTTTTAACTTTAATAAGCTGTTAATGTTTATTTTCCATAATTTAAAATTTTGCGTATATAGCATTGTTTTTAAATATGAAACACTATTTCTACAGTACAATTTGTTTTTGGTATTTAAACATTTAAATAAAACAAAAATATGTGATCTATGAATGCAATAATTATTAAAAATAATATAATCTCCTAGGTTCGAGACGTCAGATGGAACTTATCGTCATGAAGATGGCGGACTCTTTCTCAATTTACTTGGTGTCAGTCAATTTTGCAGTACGAGGAGAATACCGTTATAAGGACCCTCAAGGGAACTATCACGCTATGAAATATATCGCAGATGAAAATGGATTTCAACCTGTAGAACATGATGACTTGAACAGATTCAATGATAGAAGAATTGTTAAATAATTACTCAGTGTATGTAATATTTCATTTTAAAATAGCATAATCATCTACGAATGATATGAGTATGTACAGTACAACTATGAGTGTGACAAATTAAATGTAAAATTATAAGAATGTTGTCATATAAATAATATTCTAATTTTATTTATTAAATTAATAGTTTTATATGTAGATACCTGTTTTTGTTTGTTGTTATATCATAAGTAAGTACCTATAACATCCTTTTTGTTATATTTTGTCATTATAATAAGAGAAGAGAAAAAGATAAGTACTTCCTGATACTTAATTCACTATTAAAAAAAATATTAGTAGTACCATGGACCAATATACTCAAGTACCTACTTAGAACTCGATAGTTTAAACTAAGCTAGTAAAGAAAATGTTATATTCCATTTCTACATATTATTATTATATACCTAATGTGAACACTTTTATAAACCATCGTAAATGCAAACAAGGTAAAAACACAAACCATACGATATTATTCAGGATATTATTACGTCAAAATTTACCTAATAATAAATAAAATCAATCGCCAAATGTGTTGCCAATCGTAAAACTCAAAACAACTCAACCAATTCGGCTATTTTTTTAAGTTTTTGCTAAGGGATAGGGAAGATCCATAAGGAAATACTAAAATAAAACATGAACCTGTGCATGAACTGCCCTGCTACTGCCCCTGCATGACATTAAAACGTCTGTCGGGGAAGCTAGTTATTTTAATAGCATCGAGATATATGTACTACGTAGTACATATATCTCGATGTTTAATAGATACGAATTATGAATGCTTACTTAAAAAAAGTGTTCTACCAAACAAAGCGAAATAAAGTATAATACTAATAATATTCCTATTACCGGGTCACGTCGTAAACAAACATTTTATGGCATTTATAAGCAACGTGTAAAGCTATTACGTATTTCGAAATACCAGTTGAACGCGTGACAACAGGTTGGAGTTAACTAAAAGCCAATCCATATAATGTTGGGATATAGGTTTTACTTATTAGGTTACATTGTAAGTACAATTAATGACGTTGCTTTTATCGTTAATAACCACAATAAAGTTCTATTCGTCTCTAGATCCTTCAAGTGCAAATAAAACGAACTAATGGCGTAATTTATACTTTGTGAGTAATTTTGACAGTAATGAATAGTCTGTTCTAAGCGTTAAGATGATTATCTAAGAGGATTATCTAATATTATTTCAGTGAAGACGTCGAGTTAAGGAGGATATTCCCGAGTGAGTTTCCGCAAGATACAATAAGAAAAAGTGGAGCTTCTCATCCAGAAGTATGTAATTATATATTTTATATTCCCAAAATGATAAATCTGTAATGTCTTAAAAACATTGTTAATCTTCATTATTACTTCTTAGCTTGTGAATGCTGTGTACACCTGTTATTGATAAATGCATAATATTAATGAATTTATAATGTTTATTGTATGAATGTGATATGTATTTATTGTTAGTGTGCCAAATAAATACAAATATAAATATAAATATAGCTTATGCAAAATTATAGAAATACATTTTATTATAATAAGAACGAAGCTGTAAAAATGATCATCATTATTCAGAATAAATATAATAGATATATAAGATAGAGCATTTTATTCTATCAAAAACCATTTAAAAATAGACCAATTTAGTACATTAGATACCTATTATAATTATTGTATTAGTACATTTTGACAGATAATTGAATTTGTCTGCCTTCTATAGACAGTAATAAATAGGAAATGAACACAATATAGGTATGACATTTAAAATTTACTTATTCCGTCTGAATGATTATTTTTAGCATTTGGGACGATATTCAGAGCTAAAAAATTACTTCAAATATCCAAAATCAAACCTGAACGCCCACTTCGAAGAACTCGTATGTTTTGACGAGAATGGTAAAAAGGTAATAGAGTTCATAATATGTATTATGAAATATGCACACTTTGTGCATAATATTATAAAGCATCTATTAATATTTCGAATCGCATAATTTGATACAGGTATGCAAAGTAGACTTGGATAGATATTCTCCTGAAGAAGATCAATATTTGATGTCTACTGGAACGGAAAGTCATTTGGATAGACGCCGGGTGTATTGTATCATGCTACTGTGCTTTACTGAAGATGAATTAGATAGAGTTGTTGCTTCGTTTGATATTATTTAAATATAAGTAATGACATTTAAACTATTTTTATTTAAAAGTCAATTATAAGAATACAAGGTGGTAAAGTTTATTATGCCGTGACTTTATTTATGGACACTACAAACATTCACGAAATAGCTTCCAGCGTATTAGTACGCTAAAGTATTAAACGTTATGGAAGATAAATAAAAAAGATGACTTTTATGAACAATAGTAACATAATATTGTTATTAATTATACGTACTGTAATGTGTTATTTCGAGTCGCGACATGGTGTAGCTGACAATTACCAAGCAAAATTAGTTAAATTCCATTTTATAGTAATAATAATTATAATATTGTAACATAGGTAAAAAATTATCTGACACAGACATTCCAGTGTTATGAAAGCGCATGTACATGTTGATAATAATTATCAAATCTTATTTTTGTATAGGATAGTATAGAGGAATTCCTCTCCCCCAGTAGTCATAACAAGGCTCGTGCTTAACGTTACATCGACCCTCAAATTTTACTATGAAGCAATCACTTCTCAATCTCAAAAGACACTACTACTTGATTAGCCAGTAATGTTTCGTTTTCATAAATTCAAACGATACCGATCATTACGGTCTTTCGTCAGGTTCAAAAATACAAATTACATTAATGTTTAATGTTTATAGTCGAAAACAGAACACTTAGTTAAGAAACTTACGTCACTTTTAAAAGCACGATATTATTCAATTAAGTAACAAAATTTAGCTTTTTTAAATAATATTATATATTGCAGAACAAGGCTTGTAAACAAATTTTAGTTGGTATATCAAATATTTATATTACGCTTCTTATATAACAATATGTCACTGTGATTCTAGGGTTATGTCACGTAACCTTGTGAAGTACCGGATTAGGTTGAAATATCTTAAAGAATATCGTAATAGTTGAAAGATTGACCCAAAAATAGCAAGGAAGGCAATATGGATGTCAGAGGTCAGGCGCGCGTATCATCGGTTCAACAGACTGTGACGTAACGCGACCGGTCGAAACCTAAGTATACCAAAGACAATTTATACTTAAATTACAATCATACAACTATTGTTGTAAAATGAAGCTGATATTGTTTTATATCTTCGTTAATTTCTTCACAATCATTTCTATGCTATCAGAAGATGAAAATAACAAAACAAAGATGTTGCGTACAGAATCTTTCACGTCTAATATAGTCATAAAAAAATATGGTCCTGAATCTTAGTAATAAATTTTAATAATTATTTAATTGAAATGAGCACATACACCATAGGAAAATTTCCATAAACATGATCTTTATAAAACCTATCAAGAATCAATGGTAAATTATAATCTACCAGCGCAGAACACCTTGGCCTTTCTAGTATTCCTATTATTACGCGTAAAGATGAGATTTGTCCGTTTATTAACAAACAACACGTTGAAATTTAACTTGGTCAACTTTATTTATATGTAGATAGGACCTATTTTATATTAAATTTCAAATTGATCATCTTCATTCTCAAAGGCCGTGCATACACTGATTGTTGTTCCCACAACCTTTCAAGAAGTTATTCTATCTGCATAATGAGTGTTCTAATAGCCATGTACTTACTTTAATTTGGTAAAGTTTATATTCGTTTAGTTCTATTATAATTGCCAAAATCTTGACCTCCTCCTTGTATATTGAATTCGAAATCTTAAGACACATTTAGTAGACAACTTGACTTTGATTTGATTTAATTACCTACCTAACCAAGGATGAATTACAATTTATGCTTAAAGTGATACCTATTTATATATTTTATGGTTTAAACTTTAATGCATTACCGAATTTTAGTATATTAATTTCCTATTGTATTTAAGCCCTATTTATTATATTGAATTACATTTTTTGGTTAGCGTAATAAATTTTATTCATTTTATATTATACTTTTAGACTGTTACAAAGTATCGTAATAATTTTGAAGTTCTTACATTTATCTTATTGCGTTTGAATTTACTTTAATTAGGTTCTTATGAAGATAGCAATAAGTAGTTGTTAATTAATAAGGTGCTTTGTACCAAAAACATAAAAATATTGCCTTCCGTATTTTGCTGGGTCAAGTTAAAACAGAAGCATTTACTCATCACAAATAAAACGAATTTAACTAGATGTGAAAGTATTGGCCTTTTAAAAGTATTGAGCAATTACGTTATGGTGGTTAAAACAAATTGTTGTCCAGTAAATGTTTAATAACACCGTATTGTCTGTGTTGAGGCTAATAAATTATCTTTTGCAATGGTTATTAACATTGACATTTGTAATCCTATTATTCCTTAAGAGAAAGACATAGGTCATATTGGTTGTTTACCAACACATACCAAGAAGAGGCGCTTACAAACACTGACAACAATAAGCTCGTCTCGACATGAGATGATAGACTCGACAGTTTTGCTTAGCACATAAGAAGCTCCGCGACGTGATGGCAGATATGCAGTGTTGCAATCTAGTAATAGAAGAAATACATATATAAGAGGTCCGTTTGAAGACGTAACTATCCCACACACAAACTATTCTTTGAAGAAGACGGTCAACGAAACAAAGTAAAACAAAATGAAACTGGTCAGTGTATTGGACGAAATGGATACAGTGATTTGAGTGCTTTTAATTGGAACTAACATTACCCCGTTCCCTTTTCAGTTCGTAGTTTTCGCCCTTGTAGCAGCTGTTTCCTGCGCTCCCCAAAACCCACAGGATGTTCAAATCCTGCGATATGACGTGAACAACGCTGGACTTGATTCATACAATTTCGCGTGAGAGTCACTTAAAATAAAAAAGAAATCTATATACCCATATACCTTAATACCTAGGTACTTAATGAAATACTAATTTCAGATGGGAGCTGTCAGATGGCACTAAGCACGAAGAACAAGGACAGTTGAAGAACATCGGCACTGAAAACGAGAGCTCCGTTGTTCAAGGTCAATACGCCTGGGTTGGTCCTGATGGTGTCCTGTACACCGTTACTTACATAGCGGATGAGAACGGTTTCCAACCTCAAATTCAACAGGGACCAGGCGGAGCGGTCCCGTCAGCTGTCGTAGCATCACTATTAGGATAAATTAGGCGAAATAATATCGAAAATTGTAAATAGTTAAATTCCTGAACCTGTATATAATATTTATATGCTGATTCATTAGTTTCTTACCAATTGTATTATAATAAAACATAATTCTATTCGTACGGTTGTCTTATATACTATCCTTGACTTATCGTATAATACTATCTTGTAAATTAATAACTACAATAACAAGATCAATTAATATAATAATTTTAAGTATTATTTTTATGTAGACATTTCGCAACAGGTTTTTATATATAGTTTTTTATATATTCTAGTCATGGTAAAATGATTTATGTTCCCCAATGACACCAATTTATAGTTATGACTGTGGTTATGATAGCGTTTAGCTACTATTATGTATTCTGTGGTTATGAGCTATTGAGTTCACATTTTCTGGTTACGAATTCACTCTCTATTTAGCAACTTAATTATAAATCAAATAATATGGTGGTACGGCTATTTGAGACTTTCTGGATTAGCTTTTATAATGCACGAATTTCATAAGTCATACCTACTCGTAAGTGCAACGCCAATTCAATGCACGTAAAACAGTGATTAAATTAGAAATTAACAAATTTTTACAGCCACACTATTTACTTGTAACGTTTAGTGCGACTGCTCTACAATTTATAGGAATAGTTTAAAACACGTTCAAGTGAACAATCTATTTCGTAGGTACTCTTTACAATTAAAGTCCTAAGACGTCGTCCTTCATATACTTAATGAAACAACTTAATATGTGTATGACTATTAATTGTAATACCAAACAAATTATCATTACGTTGACGTCTAATGGTTCTATGCAGCAAGCACATATTAGAATATATCTAATTAGTCCATTGAAAAGTTACAAAAGGGTTGCGTTTTTAGAGGATGCAATTTTATTTTTTTGATGTGTAAGGGGGGTCAATGTGAAGCTAAAATCAAGTTTGTGGGGTCGCCATGATATTTGCGTGAAAGAGTAACAAACATCCATCCATCCATACATCCTCACAAACTTTCACAATTGTAATATTAGTGAGTAGGATATCTTTAAAATATGTGTTTAAAATCCCCGAGTCATTTTTGTATGAGAATTCTCAATAATAAAAATTCGATGAAAATGTCAAGCGGTAAACCTTCACCGTCTAGCAAATCTATGTGTGTTGTATAGATTTGCTAGATGCCGTGGCCATATCGCAGATTTGCTCATTTCATAAAATGATCGATCATTTCATGCAATGGTCGCATTCCATGAAATGGTTTAATGTCTATTGGCCACATCATGATGTTGGTTTGAGCAGATCAATGATAAGAAATAGTTTCAAATTTATTTGATATATTTTACGATGTGATCAAAATTATTTGATCATATCGTAAAATAGTTACATTTATTATTGGTAGAGGCGCTGCAAGTGCTG
This sequence comes from Colias nastes, assembly GCA_907164665.1. Taxonomy (NCBI): domain Eukaryota; kingdom Metazoa; phylum Arthropoda; class Insecta; order Lepidoptera; family Pieridae; genus Colias; species Colias nastes. Next base: position 19,402 of record CAJQZM010034485.1, read on the forward strand.
TGTTTATGTGATAAGATGGCGGCCGCTGCAGCTGGCGAAAATTTTAATATTCGCAGTTAAAAACTCCATAATTTGTTTAATTATAATATGAAGAAAATCACTGCAAAGAATTTAAGAAGTAGAGGTTCGAGTTCTATGGAAACTGCGGATATCTTATATTGAAGAAAAAATGCGTCTAAAATCCTATAACTATATATTTTATATTATATCCTACCTATTAAAAATGTTTATTTTCTAAAAATCGATTCACTTCTAGCACTCGCTGGCCGCTGCCGCGGCACTAAATTGAATAACAATAAACAAATTCTTTAAATATTCTGAATTTTTTTAATATTTTATACGATCTGGCCAAAATATGTGGATGACAAAATCGTAAAACATTGACGATTTAAGGATGTTCAAACTATGTTGGCCACATCATGAAATGCGACCATTTAACGAAATGATCAATCATTTCATGTAATGAGCAAATCTACGATATGGCCACGACATATATACATGTTTTTTTTTTTTTTATGTCAGAGCAAGCAAAGGGGCAGGTGGGCCACCTGATGTTAAGTGGTCACCACCGCCCATAAACACTTGTAACACTAGAAGTGTTACAGGTGCTTTGCCGGCCTTTTATGGACAAATAAGCTCTTTTCTTGAAGGCCCCAATGTCGTAGTTGTTCGGGAACACCGCAGGTGGCAAATCGTTCCACAGTTTCACCGTACGCGGAAGGAAATTGCGGGTGAAGCGGACAGTGGTGGAGCGCCAACCATCCAGATGGTGTGGATGGAACTGGTTTTTACGGCGTGTGGTCCGGTGGTGGAACTGTGCGGCTGGTAATAGGTGGCATATTTGGGGGTTGTTGTTTTTGGGCCTCCGGACCCCTCACTCACCGTACGAAACGCGGTGGCATACTGTTAATAACTGTCTGTTACTGTTATGTATAGCGGGCAGGTATTTTTGGTCATAATAATTCTAATCTAGTCTAATAATAAGTCGTCTATTTTGATATAAACATTGCGACTCAGCCCGATACGTTACATTATCAAAAATAGTCAACGTAGAGAGATCATCTATAATGAAACTGGTTTGTTATAAATTCAATAAAGGTTTTAAATTTTGTATAATAGCTATAGTGACAAAGTGAGTATGTATTTGTGTATTACAGCTTATTGTTTTGTGCATTGCGGTTGCAGCCGTGTCTGGGTCCGCGCTGCCATCAGGCAATGTGCAGGTTCTGCGATATGACAATGACAACATTGGCCTTGGAAACTATCGTTATGCGTAAGTCATTAGTTCATTCAGTCATTAATTAATGAAACGTTTTATTTAATTAACAACCAAGAACTGTTCGAGAACAATTATGATATAATATCTTTTAACCTTATTACTATTATATCTATCGCATTGAGAAATGTATATTAAAATGTTTTTCTGTGAATAGAATAAAAAAAACTCGTTATTGAACTGAGAATCTTTATTTGATCATCAAGACTCAATAAGATTATTTTTAAGGAGCGTCATCATCAGCGATCTATTATGTTCCCACTTCAAAAACACTAACGCTGGCCAAGTGCGAGTTGGCAATTACATCGAACTCTTGATTCTTGGAAATTCCAGTTTCCTTTGCCGTTCCGAAAAATTGTGATTTATCCATATGCGCTGATTTTGGCAATTATATATGCATTTCCTAGTAATTGTATACAATGACAGACTACAAATAGGTTAAAATAATATTATAGATGAAGTTTAGTCAATTGTTAAATTCAAATTAGTATTTTCGAAGAATCTACTGAGTGCAATAATTTTCATAACTCATTGATTTACTGTATTAATATTGCTTATAGATACGAGCTAAGCGACGGAACACAACAAGAGCAGCAAGGTGAAATCATCAACGAAGGTCGCGAAGACGAGTCACTCGTTGTCAGGGGTTCTTTCTCTTGGACAGGACCCGATGGTGTCACATACAAAGTGACTTACGTCGCTGACTCTAACGGTTACCAACCTACAATTGAAAAAGAAGAAGAAGGCCCTGGAAGCGTGTACACCCCAGCGCTTATTCAAAGCGCTCTTGGTTAAACATTTGAATGAGCTTTCTCCGCCTAATCCACTTATATGAATAAAGTTTTTTTGATGTTTTGACTGTTTCAATCAGTGTCATATTTAAATACCTACTGTTATTTTTAACAAATTTAATAAAATCAAAACATAATTTATTAATATTCCTGTGATAAATTCATTTTCAAGCTCATATAAATAAAGCACAACTACCACAATAATAAAACAAGATGTATACCTATTTTAAAATATTGTCAATACTACAATGTGGTATATACAAAAGGGTAATTTAAAAATATATGCTATTCTATTGTACGGAACCCTTACAGCAGTACAAATAAACACGTAGGTAATAAATTAAATCTAGTATAACATTGTAATAAGTATTCATACTAACGCTATTTCGTCGTTATTCCGGCCTATTCATTAGTTTAAATACCAAATCAAAAGAATCGTTATCCAAATCGTTAGCTTAAGAGGAGACGCACGGTATATATATAATTAATTCTCATTTCTGAGATTTCATTTCGAGGAGATTAAGTAAACTTTAAGTCAATAAAATAACAAAATTCTTTTACCATTTTTGAGCCAAGAATATGTAGAAATTTAATGTATTTTTTAATTAGTTGATATATCTTTTGGATAAGAAGGAAATAGCTCCAGAAAACCGTACAAAAAACGGCTGGAGCTGGGTTTTGCTCTATTTCGCGCCTTAATAAAATAGCTTAATAATGGAGTAAAATGTAAAAAAGATTTGGGCTGACCTGCCGTAACCTGCGTAACAAAACGGCGAAATTGCATGAATTAGGTACTCGTAATTAATAAGTATACTTAGTAATCTAACCAGGAAGATACTTTGTATTTGAACTTAGAAGAAAATTCAAATTCAAATTCAAATTATATTTATTTGCATGAATGTAGTTACAAATGATAGATGTTTTAATTACAATATTATGTGGCTAATACATTCTACCCATTGATTGGGTGTGCAAATATTAAAAAAGAAAGTTGATTAGTCTAATTATTTAAATGTACACACAATTCAATTTTTACAATTACGCGAACGCACTACGATTTACACGATTATATCACACACTTATCACACACAATTCAGTTTACACTACTTCAAAGTCATAAATTCTTCAATGTCATAAAATTGTTTTACCATTAACCAGTTCGTCAGTTTATTTTTGAAAAGATTTACTGGTAGTTCCTTGAAATTGTCCGGTATTTTATTATATATTTTAATAGCCATAAATATTATACTGTTTTTAGCTTTGTTGATTCTACACGTTGGGAAATGTAATTTGTTTTGGTATCTTGTCAACATATGCGAATTTACTTCTCCTTTCTTCTTAAAGTATTCCAGGTGATATTTTACAAATAAACATACTTCTCTTATGTACATGCAAGTTAAAGTAAGGATCCGTAATTTACTAAACAGAGGTCTACAACTGTCTCTTTGGTTCAAACCGCACAGTGCTCTGATACATTTTTTTTGTGAGACAAATACCTTCCGCACATCACAAGATTGTCCCCAAAGAATGATTCCATACGAAAGTACAGAGGAAACGTAGGCATGATAAGCATTTATTGCTGCATTCATAGAAACAGTATCTCTTAGACGCCGTAATACGTAAACGAAACGATTAATTCTGTCACAAACGTAATCAATGTGTTTGTTCCATTTTAGACCTTCATCCAACAAAACACCCAAGAATTTATGATGATCTACTTGTTCTATTACTTGGTTATCACACTTTATATTTAGGTTTATTTTGGAGCAATTCTTTGTGTAAAATTGAATTATTTTTGTTTTTAATAAGTTAATTTTAAGATTGTTGTCTTCTAACCATTTTACAATATTTTTAACTGCTTCAATTATATCTCTCTCGTACGTTTCCTTTTCAGTACATTTAACAATTAGGGTAGTGTCGTCTGCGAATAAAACTGATTTGTGTTTCACTGATTTCGGTAGGTCATTAATATACAAGAGAAATAAAAACGGGCCGAGCACACTTCCTTGTGGTACACCTGATCTATTAGTTTTTTTTACTGATCTATATACGTTTCTTGATTGATTTACTATTCGTTGTACTTCCACATACTGATCTCTATCCTCTAAATAACTAGCAATCCATTCTTTGGCAATTCCTCTTATACCATATTTATCTAACTTAAGCAAGAGTAATTCATGGTCTACAAAATCAAATGCCTTGCTCATATCTAGAAATATAGCGCTTACGGGTTTTTTTTCGATGAAGGCTTGAATTATTTCTTTCACCATATCAAAGCATGCTAATGAAGTGGAACTATTTTTCCTAAATCCAAACTGTTCTTTACATAAGATCTTGTTTCTATCAATATAATTTCTAATTCTTTCTAAGATTACTTTTTCAAATATTTTAGATATCACTGGTATTAACGCTATCGGTCTGTAATTTTTAATATCTTTTGGATCGTCTTTTTTAAATAATGGTTTTATCACTGATGTTATCAGCGCGTGTGGAAAAGTTCCCTGTTCCATCGATAAATTTACAAGAAAAGACAACGGTTCGCAAATATGGTCACTGCAGGATTTTAATATTTTTGTACTTATTCCATCTGTTCCTACTGAATTAGTGTTATTAAGTGATTTTATTATTTTACAAATTTCGTTACTGTTTGTAGGTGTTAAGAAAATAGTATTGCAACTTTCGGTAGTCAAAGTCTTTTTTATGGCATTTACATCAAAATTAAATTTTGTTTGATTTGTGATGTCAATAAAAAAATTATTAAACTGTTCGCAAATTTCATTCATTGAATCGTATATTTTATTATTAACTACAATCTCTTCAATTTCTGTAATATTGGTTTACGTATAACATTAAGAAACAGTAGCTTATAGATATAGCGTTACTTTTCTTTTTAATATAAAATAATAAAAATATTAATCGTAAAAACAATCGAATTAAGTAGTATTAACAGCTCTATATCCCCACGGTATCAGACGCAAGGGTGACCACAGGTGGACCTCCGAGAACTTCGCAAATATTTGCTTTGCCGGTTTTCCCATAGATTTGTACGCTCCGAAATGCCACTAGCGATAAACGCATTTATTTAACGGACCGGATCAAGTATGCTTTGAACAAAAAAGGGTTTGCAAAATGTCGTCACGATAAGTCTTTGTAAAAGGAAAGTTTTATCTGAAACGGGGGCTTTATTGGCTTCGCTCTTTTGTTAATGCGCGGCGAATTCTTGTTGGGTACTGTATTTTAGATTGTTTAAATGATTTTAAAATAGGGAAAACATTTTAAATTTTATTGTTTCAGATAGTAAATGCGATGACTCCATCTCATCTCTGAAATATTTACTGCAATATGTATCACTACATATTTCATCATTTAACGTTACATTGAAAATTACACGCAAAAAATATTTAAAATATGAATAAAAGTTGTACTTATATAAAATAACAAATATTAACACCCGCATTATCTGCATAGATCACTATCCTTAAAAGTTAAAGCATAAGAAAAATCTTGGGTATTCAAAATAAGTTCACTACAATTAAAATCTGGTATACTTCTAAAACAAAACACGCATACATAATTTGGCACCCAAAATGATTTCCTGTACGTGCAATTTGCACTTTTTGCCCAATAAATGTAGTAATTCGATCGTATTCACAAATCGATTTCCTTATAACGTCTCAGAATTGGACAAAAAGTTCAATTGTACAATTATCACTGAGATAAAGCATTCGTAATGACCGTGGGAGACTTGTGTCGCCATGTTCAAGTCATGAGAGGTAGCGATTAGCGAGAGAGCGATTAATTTCGATTTTCGAGCGAGATTGTTTTGTGATGTAAGCAATAAGTGTGTTATAATAAAAAGCACATTAGAAATATGAAAAATAATTTTGTATTTATTAGTGCTTTTATAAATTAAATGACATTGAATGATAGAATTCAGTGATGAAACTTTTATACTTATCATGTGATTTTCTTATCTTTAGTAAGTTAATAACTAAGAAAGCCTGATAGTGATTTTTTAACATCGTCCAGTAGAATCACGTACCAACAAGTAGATCAAGAGAAAAAATTCACTTGGCACAATAAAACTAAATTAAACTGAATATAAATAGGGATTAAATACATAATTTCTGCTATTTCCCATAAAATCCATAACCTACATTAAAAATTAAAAACCAATTACCGCTAATAGAACTTAGGTACTTATATCTTATAACTTAAGCCGCTTACCACGTATCATAATGTCTTGTAATCGGCGAACCAGCTTCGTGTCAAATCTTGGTTATATCTTAAATTATCTGTGGTTATATTAAGTTTATGATTACCGTTATGGATGGAGGCCAAGCGAAATTCACACACCCAATTTATCTATTACTAATTTGTCACAACCGTGCCGTATAAGGACGCAATCCGATTAGTGATGGTCCATCGAATACATCGACTAATCGATGTTTTCGTTGCCTTGAAAACTTACGCAACTTTTTGTGACTTTAAAAGTGAATTGGGCAATTATGTTATTATCATTACCTAGTAATGCACAATACTCATAATACGTGATTCGTTTTGTTCCGTGTGTGTTTAAGCAAAAAATTAAACTTCATTTAAAGTTTGATTTAAAGTTCAAATTACTTTAGCTGTGGAAAATCGATATAATATTAAATCCTTTATATCAATTACGTTCCTTATATAAGATCACAAATTAATATTGAATAAATCATCAACAAAATATAGTACAAGTTGTTTACTCTATCGCATATTTACTATAAAGTTTTCAATATAAAAAAAAATAAACCGCCTACGATTGTTAGACTATCTAACCTCAATAATACTCAAAGCTTTCAAATACATCATCAATTTCAACACCAACGAGACACAATTACCAAGATGTATACAGGTTAAATCTCGATGAATTTACATTGTAATAAATATCGATAAATTGCCTCCCTCACTCAAGAACCGGTAATGCGACATCGGCCAACATTAATAGTGCAAGTAAATATATTATACGCTTCATTTATAACTATTCTAAGTGAATTATTTAATCTATTACGTAATAGGATTTGAGATATCGTTTTTTATGTCGGTGTATTGAATAAGGATGTATGCGTGGCTTAAGATGATACGATAAATAATTAAAAGAAGCTTTACGATATTAATTTATAAGCTCAGCTTAGAACTGTAACATTTCAATATTTATACATTTTCACTTAGAATCTTAGTATGTTATTAAACGCGCAGTTTCCACAGCGAAACTTTTTTAACTTTTTACTTATGTAGGTACTAATATAGTCAAAAGTATTTAAAAGTGTTAAAAATTTTTGTTGACGCTCTTATTGACCTACTATATCAATGATTTTAGATTTAGTATGTACCTACAACAAATTAACCATTAAAAAATCATGTTTCATACGTTTAATACTATTTTCTCCAATTCGGCATTGCCGTCAAAATAAAATAATCATTGCATTAAATAATAAATAAATATTTCAGAACAATTTTCACACACGGCACGATCTGATCCCATACTAAGCTTTCATTAATTTTAAATAAATAATATAGATAATTAACACCCAGACACAGAGCAAACATCTATGTTCATCACACAAATATTTGCCCTGGGTGGGAATCGAACAAACGACCTCTGGCTTGGAAGGCAGGGTCACTACCAACCAAGCCAACCGGTCAGTCAAAGAATTTCGTTCGGTCTAACTTTAATATTATCAACTGGATAATTTACGTATTGAAATATATTCCAACATAAACTCTATCTAGGAGACATTAATTATCATTAACGTTAGAATTGTATATAATTAATAGTACAAAAATGTCATTGCCGCTTGACTGTAGCTTGATGTTGGGTGTAAGGTTATTACAAAACCTATATTAGTCACTATTTCACATTGAGAGTATAATTCGCATATGTAGGCGTTTGGTGCTAAAATTTTATGCCAAAATTCATTATGCTATTGCAATACAAAGTTGCATTTTGGTTAATTATACTGGCAATTAAACAATTCCTGATTTAAGGTATTCAACGTTTGGCGACAAAAAGTATGATTGGGATCGCTTTAAATTTGTTTGGTTGTGAAATTTAATCGATTTCGTGTGACGTTGAACAGGATTTATAGCCATTGTGTCTTTAAAGTATACCTAAGTAGATAAATAATTTGTCCCTTCCGATAATATTATGTCTATGAAAATTACTTCTAGATCCGAAAGAAAAGTTTTATATAAGCTTTCGTTTCACCGTGTTTCACTAAAAGTACCTGGCCAATAAGTCCAAGTATTGAATATTGTAATGTATATTGTTGTTATCTATTAAGGATATTTATTCCAAATATTGTGTATAGATATCCAACAAAAAACAGCATCCATAGATAATCCATATACAATAAATGTCACCAAGTAATTAATAGCATACATTAAACCGCTTAGGTACTAATTGGCATGATTAAAATTGCATACAATATTTATGAGGCAGTAAATAGTTGACGCACAAAGTGGTAAGTTACAGCTAATCTTTATAAGTATGCTAATCCATGACGTAGAAGTTACGCATTTACTACCGTTAGCTTGACCATAAATAATATTCAAATCTCTTACATTTATATGTATTTATCCATTATGAAAATAGTGCCTGGATGTGAAATTGAAAGTGAGGTCAATGACATGGTGACGTAATTTGTTGTTTATGGTCATAACCTAAAATTTATCTTGTCTCTGTCCTGATTTCCTTAAAAGGGTATAAGGTCTACATTTTATTAGCTTGATGTTTTGTCACTTGTCACTTCAATAAATAAGTGTCTTGTAGGTATAGGATACTTGACGAATGATAGATTTTATGGTTGACTAATTATGATCCAAAGACCAAAACTCGCAAATATTTAATAAAAAAACGACTCAATTCAAATTCAAATTTGTACATTATGTATAACGATGATGATAATTCTTTCTTCTCCCACTGATTTTTATTTCAAGCTATTTTCCCCAAACGTTTTACCGCAGATTACTAAATATTTACTACGTTTTACTCCCACTAAAGAGCTCATCATCTTTCAAGGTCCCATTTTATTTATCATTGATTAAATTAAAGAATCTAACTACAAAAACTCTTCGAATTTTTTACCCATCTCGATTTGTGCACGCAATTCCAAAAATTGAAGCATAATTATATTTGGGTAACAAAAGTCATGTTCAAAACATGGCGACGTGACGGTTTTTTTGACGGCAAAGTTCATGGTTCTAATAGTAGGGGAGCCCAAGAGGGGATTTTGGGATTTACTCGAGCGCGTCAGATTACTATAAGGTACAGTACCTTAGCTATTCATTAGTACCTCTAGTCAATATGAGCAGTTATGGTTGGTGGGTGCGCTCAGGGGCCCCGCTGGAAAATTTGAATAATCCATAATTCCCTAAGGTTGAGCTCGAATCGTCAGATTAGCGAAATGGGGACTTCTTATATTGTAATTAACCCCCCCATATATTAATCTGACGCGCTCGAATAATATTACTTTAATTTTTTACCCTTTCTTCATAGCGATTAAATCGCCACTTAAATCGTCAGATTAACGTATACTTTTTTTCAGTGACGTCCTGGAGCATGCAAAATATCAATATCTAACGCGCTTGAGTATTTCCAAGCCAATTTTTTTCTTTTTTAAATTAAAAAAAAATCAAAAAACCCTTCCCCACCGCTAAAAGTGAAAACATTATAGGACCTTTTTTTCTCGCTATGGTCTAATCTACCAATTCTAATAGGTTCCCGTGACGCTCGAGTAAATCCACATTTAGCATCCTGGGCTCCCCTACTATAAAGCCGCGTGTACATTGGATGACCGAGTGACGCAATCACTTTCGATCTTTATCTGTACCATTAGTATGAAGCATTGATTTATTTTAATAAACGCAATTATTGATGGCTTCTTATATTGGCGTAACCTTTGGTTGTTTTGATTAATTGTATGCTTTTGGTAGTGGATGTAGATCGATATTATCGCGATACAAAAAAAAAGAACTGGTGGGAAATCTTACGTGAGAAGCACACAGGAGTACCTAACTGGTAATCATAAATTAGTTTTATTGTCATTAATAAGCGAGTTCTTATTAGGTTACGTTAGCTTAGCCCAGTAAATAAAAAGCTCAAACCAATTTTATATTTGTAATACTGAAATAGATTGAACTTTACCCGATGACCTAATTCCTAGTGTATTATGATCTGATATTCTTCTTTATCTATAGATAATAATCAAAGATATTATCTCCATAAAAGGAGAATGCCCATTTTTGGTACTGGTTTTTCTCATGCATCAAGACAACAATACTATTAAAAAAAATCTCGGCAATTTAGAGGCCTTCTTACCATCGGAAAATATATTTTAAACAGGGAATGTTTTGTAAAATCTAATAAGACATGTAATTGTTTAGATCCGTTATTATAGATTTAGTGTCCATTACCGTTTACATTTTTGGTACAGGTTTTTCTCATGCATCAAGATAACAATACTATTAAAAAAAATCTCGGCAATTTAGAGGCCTTCTTACTATCGGAAAATATATTTTGATCAGGGAATGTTTTGTAAAATCTAATAAGACATGTTTAGATCCGTTACCATAGATTTAGTATCCATTACCGGTTACCACGGTAACCAAGCGGTAACTATTATTACATTTACTATGGTAAATAGCTAAATGTATTAATATCGATTATTGTTTTCATTGAATTACAAAAAAATCAATTAACATAAAATCACTCTTTAAGGTATTGTTTATACACTGTAGGTTGTTTTAACATAGATAGTGAAGTAAAATAATATAAATATATATAAAAAAAATATTATTATGACATAGCTTGGTAGGTAACCAGTTATTTCTTATTTGTTTCTTTCTTCGAATATGTAGTGAAAAAATGATTCAAACAACAACAACAACATGTAAACCGAATAAAAACTCTATTGGCATTTTTTAAATATATATTTAGGTTTTCTTGAAATCCGTCCCGGAAGATTTCTGGTGCCTACCTACACTAGCCGATGAACAGATAGACTTTGTCTGAAAGCATAAGCTCTACGCATAGATTAAATATGTTAATCGAAAAATAACCTTCGGACGATAAAATGCTCCCTAAATCACACATAAAACTATGTAACTAAATCGGGGTTATTTAAGTTTTGAGGTTATTTCACATTTTTCTCAATATCTTGAAAACCCCTGTTTTTATCACAAAAAAATCAATTGGTAAAAATCTTTTGAATATCGAAGAACCCTCCAAAACCACTCTGGCATTGACGCAACACTATACTGTGGTCCATACTTTCATGGGCATTCTCCTTTGTTAACATTACAGACAGTTCTTTAAAACTGAGTTCAAAGTATATGTCCATTAACCCAGTATATGTTAATACTGTCCCGCGGCGTCGCTTGATTGAGACAATTTCATGATTGCCCTCGGTCGCTGATTACATACATTTTTATCAACATTACTGTTAGGTGAACTTTGCGTGATATGCGACATTATTAAAAAACGAAATTTAATGACATTGTCGTTTGGAGGTGAAGTAGGTATGCGTTTCCGCTGATATTCTGGAAATATAATATGTACCTACGATACATATAATATGTACGAATATTTTTTTAAAGTGAAACTTTTATTACATCGTCTCAAACTTTTTGGTCTGTGTAGCGCATGTCGCGTGACGGTCGAACCGTACGATAATTATCGTACAAATACGATAATTTTGTGCCTAAGTTTCACTTTTACCGTGGTTTCATAAAACCACACAACATTTTTTTTATTTGATAGTAGGTATTTTCTTGTGTTTTTTATTTGATGTTCGCTAAGAAATTCTAGGCTTATAACCCTCAAGACGTATAAGCTTTTTGGACTTAATGGACACGTTCTTAGACATACTTTACCTAGCAAATTAAGTTAGATTTATATTACCTACTCATTAGCCTATAGTATAAGGCTAGATCGTAATTTTCAATAATTATACCCTAGTTAGGTCCATTATATTAGGTAAAAAAAATAAGCTTTTTGGCGCTAGTGGGAACTTAATAATTTCTGACCAACCCGCACTTGGCCAGCTTAGTAGATTATTCATCTACTACTATCATTTTCGCAAACAAGAGCAACAAACATCTTCACATCCGTACAAACTCTCAGAACATACATTTGCATAATTATAATAATCCTGTACATTTTTATTTTCCCTTCACCAATTTCGACAAACAGATAACCAGAACACATCATTATTGCTATCCGGTGACCTCAACACATACTCAAAAAGTTATTTATTAGTTCGAAAATAAATAGAAACAAACACAAGTGAGATAGCGATCGGTTCCCACAGATTTGCATCTCGCTGACTCAGCTTGTGTCGAAATGATTTGATCGTCAAACGCCCACGTGGCTATAGCGTCGCGATGTCGTGGTATATATTATTATCAGCTATTTGAAACTGGCGGCTCTAATGTTTAAAGAAGAAATAGAATTAGTAGAATTCTATATCATGTATCCTTTATTGTATCAAAACTTGTCTTGAAGAAATCGTTTGTCGAAGAAGGCTCTAAGCAATAAGCATGTTGTCCTTAGTTTTAAACTATCTATACGGTATCTGTTTGTTTTTTTTTTTTGCTCTTTTATGAGTGCAATTAAGAATAAATAAATGATGTAAGTAAATAAGTTCTAGAGTCGATGAGCGTGGAAAATAAATTGAATTTTTTTTACTTTTTGCTTCAAAAAGAATTAAAATTCAGGATCGCCTTAGTATGTCTCCTGCTATACTTACCAAACCTTATAAAATTATTATATAATTTTAATTGTTGTGATTTGTGATTATTTGAGTATATTAATTACAACTTATCGCAACACATGACTCAATAAATTCAAGACGTCTTATGGACTTTCTGTTTTATGACTCGCAAAACTATAATAATTAATTTTAATGTCAACCGCAAACGTAAGTGTCTCATTTAATATCTAGGTAATTGTATTAGATATAAGCTTCTTGGTAATTATGTAATATCAAAATTGTACGTCAATATTTTAATACGTTGAGCTTTAAATAATGAAATAAATGTAAGTACACAATAGGTATATCAAATTTGAATATTGTCTTCAATATTTTCATTTCATTTCAATATTGAACTAACATTTCGACATTTTGTTCCAATAATTGCATTGTCGTTAAAGTTATTTAAAATTTCTATAAAATATTATATTATTAAAAGTAAGTGTAATTAATAATTTTCCAATAAATTATATCGAATAAGTAGCATAAATTATTCACCGTTAATGAGTCGGAGATAGAAAAATATAAACAATTGAAGCAAGCATTAACCATAAATACATTCACCAAACAATTAAGTCTGAATCGATCAGTGCAGAAATGATAGCGCTCATTAAAAGCAAATAAACCGAGATGATGTGGGAGTGACAATATTAACAGCTTCCTCAGAGAAGTGATATTTCACAAACGTGAATATTACATTATCAGCTAGATTAAATCTAACTTGAAGTTGACTAATATTGTGACATTTGACGCGTGAAAAGGTCACCTGTCCCTTGGTTAGGTTTAAAATTTAAATGGTCCTTGTGTGAGATTTGTGGGAAATATAATAGTTATGAAAAACTAAATGAACCATTTCTTAATAGACCGGGAGATACTGACACAAAATTTCGAGTCATTTGTAACAGG
>CAJQZM010034486.1:0-22088 GCA_907164665.1 Colias nastes
TTTTCAACTAGTTTTTCAATAAGTATAAAAAATAAATAAAACATAAGTTACCTTCTCTGAAACACTTAATTTATCTTCGAGAAATTAGAATAAAATGTTACTATAATAATAATTGATGTCACTGTAATTTTGTTTTGAATTATATTTTTAATTGCAGACAAATATAGCTATCTACGAATGTTAGAATTTCTATATAGACTTAGAGCATTATTATATACATTATATAGTAAGTATCTTCGTACAAAATATAATACTAATTATAATATCATTACCTTGCAGTGTCGAAATAACGCTAGCTGAATATGACAAACGCACGTTTCCAATAGATTGTATCACGGTGTTTGGTGGAGGCAAGGAATGTGTCAGGAACATAGTATTACATGCTGAAGACGTAGTACATCACCCCGAATACGATGACGATCGGCTTCTAAACGATATCGCTCTTATCAGGCTCAATGCATTGGCGCCATATACGCGTAAGTAAACTTTCATACTTTATACCTAAACATGTTAACCTACTATACCTAACCTATACATGTTAACCTTTTTGGAGCGAAAGAACGTATCGGCAATGACTTACCTACCTCCAGCAATAATTAGGCGCTGATAGCTCGTTCACTCACTCACTTCTTTGGCGTAGCTTTCGTGTTATTTTTGCTATATCTTATTGCGTAAACAAAAATATGATAATCAATAAAATGATAACGAATGATTATTTTTAATTGTTGTTAAAATTACCGTACACTTATTTCAGGATACATAAGACCCATCTGCCTTCCAACCATCAACATTGACTTACCAGAGTTCTCCAATTTGCCTCTCGCCGTCACCGGTTGGGGACGTGACGGAAAGTACCTCACCGACATTAAACAATCCACTGTCGTACATTTAATACCACCAGAGGACTGTATGAAGTCATATCCTCATCTAACCAAGTCTCACATCTGTGCTGCCGGTCGTACAGGCGAAGATACGTGTAAGGGCGACTCAGGAGGTCCTCTCATGATGTTGTATAGAGATAGTTATTACGTCATCGGTGTTGTGAGCGGGAAAAGAGCTGATACTCCATGTGGTTCCAAAGTTCCGTCACTGTATACCAATGTGTTCCAATTCGTGGCTTGGATTCGAAGTACAATTAGAGAATAAGCGACTATTGAAAATACATGTTGTATTTTACGTGCCTTTATTTTATGTATATTTTAGTGATTAGTCAATCGACTACCTCATGAGTCAGGTTTTATAATGTTAGTTAAGAGGGGTTAGGCGGTCAGCGAAAATTCAGCTATTCGCGCCGATTTTTATCAAAAAGTGAATGAAAATATTTAGTATTTTCTAAATCTAAAACAGTCACGAAATTATTATCGTAAAATACGGTTGTAATGAGCATTTAGGTATATGATATTTTAGAGGTAACTTCAGGAATTTTTTTTTTTCGAGCAAAATTTTTCCAATTGTGTTTTGGAAACAGTCATCCCATCACACATACGTACCTACTGTAATACATATTAGAAATTTCAGTGCGAAAAAACTTCAATATTTTCAATTATAGCTCATAGATAACAGTCCATTTTGCCGTTTTCACCTACTAAGGGCCCTTAATTATTAGCATGATCTAAAAATTAGTTCACGACGAATTATAAAACTTATAAAAACCTTGCAATAAATTGTTTTTAACCACTAATGTTTGACCTAAATTAAATTATGTAATTTATTTTTAATAATACTAATTTATAGAGCAATTTATGACGATTAGAGAGAGATATAGAGAATTTTTATGAGACAAAATGAATAAAATGTTATCAATAAAACGGTATTATTTTGTATGCATAGCTGCGATTTAGATCAAATAATTCAATTCAAATGCTACCTGAATAGAATATTATTATTTACTCTTATGCATTAATTTAGATTGATTTCTTTTCGTTTTATTCATCATAGTAACTCAGGTATTTAAATATGCTTTCAACAAAAATAATAAAATGTTCGAGTAAGTTTGACAACTGGTAACATTTTGGATGCGGTGCGAATATACAAAATTAGTTTTCAACTTGCAACTTATTTACTTAGTTTCAGATGATAAATTATGTGAATACCGCTTTTCTGAATGCTAACTGGGATATTAATATTGAAATCGTAGGGAACAGACAGGAGGTATGCAAATTACGAAATATTTTAACTTTTGCATTGAATTAACATTGTCGGTGAATCTAACGACAGCATATTTTACAACTATTTTATTTTTATTCAAATGTACGTACAATATTTAAATGAATTTTGTATGTAAGATATATTATATAATGTAAAATTATACATTTTAATTGATGTTTTATAGTACGACATAAAAGAGATGAAATTAATTATTTTGGAACTAATTCGTTTTTCATTACCTGGCAACCCTGAATTGCCAATGTAGCTGTCAAGTTGAATAAAAATTTGTTGTTTTTTTCGTGAAGTGGATAATTATTGAATAAAATTGTTATTTAGAACAAGAAATTTAAATAAAAAAGGAGACATCATGAAAAAGGTTAAACGTAGCGGTGTCCGTGATGTCGTGTATAAAGTTTTTATTCGGTGTTTGTCCGAATTTCAAGCTGGAAAGTTATTAACTGATTTGGAAAACGTTTACAAACGTACAGCAGAATATACCGGTGAGATTCCATTTATTTTTGCTCAGTACTACGTAAAATAGAATATTCCATTAGTGACGAGTGTTTAATGTATGTATGTATGGCGATTATTACGTTTTCGCAATTTAATTTGAGGTTATTTGTATGTAAACAAAAACTAGTTTTTATAGTGCGACCAGCACAATTTGAGTCAAGAAGTTATATCCAATCCAACCAGCCTCAAATAAAGTACCTAGTTTAGATTTTACTACATAGTATAGTGATAACTGTTTTCATACAGCTATCTATTAATCAATCAAACCATAAGAAAAAAAAAATCATATTTTAGATTTAGCTTACTAACTACATAATAGAGTAGCGCAGGGACGTTGGCCTCCTACATTAAAAAAAAAAAATTAATAAAATAAAGGAAGTTTTAGTTTTAAGCTACTATAAAAATATTATGTTAAATGTACTATTTGATTTTATTCATCTTAATTCGTTTGTTATAGGGGTTTCTGAAAGCACAGTACGCAGGATAGTAGAGGAAGGGAGTAGAAATGAAGGCAAATTTTCAACGCCAGCCAAACATAGGAGAGGTAGACCATCAAAAACTTTAGATGACTTTGACGTCTGCGCAATACGCCAAAAAATTCATTTTTTTTACACCGTTAAAAAGGAAGTGCCAACAATTGGCAAATTATTGGCTCAGCTACGTGATGACATTGGATATGATGGTAGTCGTGAGTCGTGTAAATTTATTATTCACGTTGGTGATGAGAGCAGTGAAGATGACTCAGATAGCTGTTATAGTGCTGAAGAACCAAATGATGATACTGAAGATGCCCCGTACCCTCTTGCCAGTACTTCGAAACAGAGTGATGATCAGTCCTTTGAAGGAGTAGAATATTTAGATTTTGATGAATTATATTAATGTACAAAATTTATCTACAAAAAAAATAAAAATATGTAGTTTTCAAATCGCCTTGTTTTTTTTCTACCCGACGCGACGGACCCAGAAAGAGAGTAATGTGTTTGAGCTGCATGTATGCTTGTTTGTTTGTATGTTTGATTCTATGTGCGCCTCTGCAGTCTAAACACTTGACCGATTTTTATAAAATAACTAATTCCAAATGCATTTAAGTAAAATTTGACCTAGGTAGGTCAATTAAAATACTAAGGTATTTTTGTCTTAAATTTACACTATTGCTACAATGAAACAATTATAACGGTTTAAATCGCGGTATTTATTTTAGATTATATTATATAGATTTTTAGATTTTTATTCTATAGTATCAAGATCGCTTGCGTCGCAGTATCAGTGTTGCTATATGAGCGACGGTGGCGCCCTCATTTATTTTCAACTCTTTTGTGTCGCACTGTATTTTATGTATTAGCTATAATGTGTACCTATAGCCATAACGATTAAATTATATTAATAAAACCTTATGTCATACAAATAAGTATTTGATTTATGATCGTTTAGTTAAATGCATCAACACAATTAGGAATACTTATTATGTATAACTTAAGGGT
The DNA here is from genome assembly GCA_907164665.1 of Colias nastes. Lineage (NCBI taxonomy): Eukaryota > Metazoa > Arthropoda > Insecta > Lepidoptera > Pieridae > Colias > Colias nastes. Next base: position 4,143 of record CAJQZM010034486.1, read on the forward strand.
AAGATTAATTATTTATTTTTAAATTCCAAGTTCATAATCATTCAGCTATCTTCTTAATTTTGCTTGAAAAGTTAGTATCTATGTTACCCAGATATCAATTTATATCACTTAAGTGACCACGTAGTCCAAAATTTATTATCAATTTATTTGATGCAATGCCATTACTCTAAACGCACATTTCCGATACATAAAGGACAAATATGTGCCCCTTAGTCCTTTCGAAGACCATTAAGCGTCACTGGAAACAATCCAGGCGGGATACACTTAAATGAACAAACACTATTATCAGAAATGTTGCCGGGGGCTCGTAGATTTCCCAAGAGGCCACTTCTCTTTAAAAGTGTCGGTCGAATGACCGCCGTACCACGTAAAATCTTAAAGTTATACCGCGTGAAATTATGGTTGCAACAAATTTTGGTCTAAGCTTACGGGAATCGCCTATAACAGAGGTTTATCGTCGTGGTTACAAATATTATATTCTTACACATACTTACATGCCGACTATAAGTGGCACATAAGTTTAATCATAATATTGTAATCATTTCTCAGCTCCTAAATGAAGAAAGTCATATAAATACTTAACCACCACAGTAATAAAATTAGTAGTATGTATTAGTATAGTAGTATGCGTCAAACGCAATTCACCGTAGGTCATAAATGCAAGCCCTTGTTCCATTATTCCCCTCATATGCTTTCCTTTTACAATTATCTAGTTTTGTACTACCTGAAAAAACACGTACAATTAACTATAAATAATGCATCAGATAGCAAATACTACATAAAAATAACTTTTAACTTAACTTAACTTCTTTATGCAAACTAAACTATTAGCTTCCAAGATATTCCTATGCGTGAAAATTTACAGTACTAATAGATAAAGCCTGTACTATTAATCGAGTATTCTAAGTATATCACAAATTGACCTAAAATACGTGTATTCAGTAGATATTCACAGATGTACTATTTTAATCAATTTGCAATTAATTAAAATAAAACATAGCATTAAATATAAATTTCAAATACATTTATTGCACGTAACATGCATTTAAAACCAAGTGAGGGGGAAGTAATCGGCGTATCTGTGATTTATGCAAAACCGATGAAACAAATAAAAACGATCCAGTAAATATGCACCCATCACAATTAGCAGCATCCCGGTGGGGTAAACGTGTTTTATGTTACCAATGTTAGTTACTGACTACTGAGCCTGTTTAAATCGTGTTTTGATCGCTAATATTTTAGATTGGAGTAATGTTTGCTTAGGAAATTATTTTTAGAAGTTTGAGAGCTTTTCTATGATTTAACCTGATATTAAAAAGTGTGCCTTGATTGAGAACACCATTTAAAATTTTGACACAATTTCGAGGAAGGCTTTTAGAAAAAAAAAATAGACAATTTATTAAGTTATAGGTAGACTAGCCGGATGAAGCCGCGGGCGGAAAGCTTAAAATAAAAAAAGATGACAACAATTATTAACACACGATTAAAGATAAAAATAATTTAAACACCTACCTATACACTAATCAATTATACTTTTAATGTACTGATGATTTTTTTCTTCTGTGACTTAATAAGTAGTGAGAAATTAAAAATTTCATATATAAAAAAAAACAGTTGATCAAACTCTCCGCTTTATATTACGTTAGAAGAATAAACAACTTCCTCGAGAATCACTCTATCTATTAAAAATCCGTATCAAAATCCGTTGCGTAGTTTTGAAGATTAAAGCATACAGACACACAGACGCATTAGCATACAGACCACACAGTCACAGACAGAATTTTGACGCAGTGCACTGATACGTAAAGATCCAATTCAGACACTTACCGTACAATTAAATATTCGTTATTCATATTCCCTTCACAGTCCCTAAAACTATCGTCCTTTATCCTTGTCTTTGATAAATTGTTTGACAAATTCGGCCAACTGATTACCAACAAGCTAATGAAATGATGAAATACCTTACCAAAATACCTGAAATTATATAAATCTTTAAGCATCTACCCTCATTTGTATACCGTGAGCATTCTTTTGATATAACTATATTTTGTACCTACTTATAATTATTATCAATATAATAGTTTTATATTTCATGTTACTTCTTAACAAATGTATGAAATTCATGATACATATGCAATGAAACCCGACCCTATTTTATATTCTCCGGTCATCATCTCTCGCTTAGACTCAGTGATAGCTGGGCGTCTGTCATCATAACATTGTATCCGTGAGCACCATATAAACATTCATAAATAGGTACGTACTTTTATTGTTGTAGTAAATACTTCAATACATATCAATTTATTTTTATGCCTGTTATTTTTTTTTTCAATTTATTTCCAATACGTCTGAATAGGTTATGATTTGACTTAGACAATGATATTTTCTATTTTTGAATCTCATTTTTTTTTCGTGGAATGCAACTGGCAAGTGGCAACAATATAATATTATATAAAATCAAAATATCGAATCCCTATGAAAAATTTGTCAAATTTTTGAAATTAAATACATCTAGTTCTTTATTTTGATAAAAATAAAAAAAAATAGTATACCTAGAAAATATATTATTATGTTCGGAGACATCATAATTATTTTTTTACTGTTTTATAGGTCGTAACAAAATTTAATTAAATAGGTACATATATTTAAAAAAAATAGGATAGAACAATATTTAAAAAAATGTTATCTAAAAGTTTAGTGCATTAATATTTAATATACGTACGAAACAAACAGTTGTTATTTGCCTATTAATAATAAATATTAATAATCACTTTTTATCCTTTACAATAGAAAAAAAATGTAATTTAACGTATGATTTATAACAAATAAATTAGTTTTACCTATATTGTGTATTCCCATGTATTTGCAGTTGCAATGAGCTGGACTCGTGTGGTTGCCATAACGGGATGCGACAGCGGCCTTGGCTGGGCTCTCGCAGCCCGTTTGGCGCGAGAGGGTCTAGTTACTGTGGCAGGTTGGTTTTCATATACAATTCGTGTATTTGCGGTCCATAATTGCAAGATAAGTGTTTCGTGTTCGTAAACAGGATGGTATTTTAAATTTTTGTTGTTTATTTTTTTTATTTTCGATTACTGCAATGACATTTTATTGTAACTTTTCCTTTCTTTATCTTATACATTAGGTATAATCTGTCGACAACATTTTCGAAATTTAAAAATGTTTACCATCAATAGGTATGTAAAATTGGAGGGATGAGGAATGAGAATTTCAAAGATGTTTTAATTGACGATAGTTTGATAGACTGGCCTCATCTATACTAATATTATAAAGCTGAAGAGTTTGTTTGTTTGTTTGTTTGTTTGTTTGTTTGAACGCGCTAATCTCGGGAACTACTGGTCCGATTTGAAAAATTCTTTCGGTGTTAGATAGCTCATTTATCGAGGAAGGCTATAGGCTATATTATATCATCACGCTACGACCAACAGGAGAGGAGCCACGGGGGTGAAACCGCGCGGAGCAGCTAGTAAACTATAAACTTTACTCTCGTTATCTTAATTAATTTATCCAAAACCAGTGATTGCTTTCAAATGAATCCTCTTGGGTCGGTGTTTTGATGAGGATACTAAAAGCGTGTATCTAAAGCTCAAAGTCTAGACTCTAAAGTATCGACATAATCGTAAAAACCGTTCTCTTAATAAGAGTTTCTTTTGCGTCAGTCGTAGGTTAATTCGAAAAGGGTTATTAAAGTCCTATGTTATTGTTAGCATAAAAGAGGGTAAATGTACAAGAATAAACGATGTTTCGGATAAAAAGAATTCATAAAAAATAATAGATAGAACCGACAACTTATTAATAAGAAACTTCCAACAGGAATGTACAATGGAACCGATACTGAAGCTTCATATGCCCTAAAAAGTTTATGCGCTCATCCCCATAAACTTGACGTGACGGACCCTGAAAGTATTGCAAAATTTTATGGCTATGTAAAACATCTTCTAGAAAGAAATCCGGAGTATAGTAAGTATTATCACTTACAGTCTATTGGACAAAATGATGGTAAACCTTTGTCGAAATGCAGCTATAACCTTTTAGATTAGGAAGTTTGTTTCGATAAAATAAAGATATAAAGACATTGAGATAATATTACTACGTATGGAGGAGACACCACGAACAAAATCTGTGCGCCAAGCGCGGCGGCCGGCGCGGGGCGCATTTTTTTGCTCTAACTAAGTTTTAAAAATTATTATCTAGTTAGGTACTTACCTAAACTTTATTTTACTCGAAAGCGGGGATTAAGACAGTAGCGCGGGTCTTTTGCAAATAAGCCACTGTAGCATGCACTTGGCAAGATTTCGACATTTTCAATAATTATACATATCGTTTTATAATTACTTCCATTAGGTACTTAAACTGAAACAGCATTTTAGAAAGTTATTAATGAGTTAGTTATTTACTTAACCCTGTTACTAGTTGTGATATTTTTTACGTATTTTCTCTAGATTTTCCTACAATGTAAAACATTTATTCATTTGTTTTTCTCTTATAAGTTTAATGTAAACAATATTGTTCATTATGAAGGTCGTTATTTGAAAATTATATCTACTTTTGTCCTGCAAATATAGTATTTATGATAATGATGTAGGTACGACATACTTGAAACTTTTCAGAATTGTACGCTTTGGTAAATAATGCTGGCGTGATGACGATAGCGGACTACGAAATACAAACCCCTCACATTATTGAGAACACCATTAACGTCAATTTACTGGGGTCGATGAGAATGGCGTCTGCGTTTCTTCCTGATCTCAGAAGAACCGCTACAGAGGTAACAATAATTAATATGATTTTATTCCCAATAAATTATTTTTTATGATACGGCATTAGAATGCTATAAAATTCAATCAGTGTCGTTGTATATGTAGTTGTATGTTCATTTAATTGTTGTTATAATATAAAAAAAAGTTTTATTGGCGAATTCCTGGTTCATATTCTTGATTATTATCGGACTAGGTTTATATATTATTATATAGATTAATTTAATTTTTTACAGGGTTTTGTTAAACCACGTATAATCAACATAGCTAGCCATTGCGGCCTACAACCTTTGCCTAGGTTTGGACCATACAGTGCGAGCAAAGCTGGGTTATTGGCATGGTCGCGGTCACTACGTTTAGAACATTCTGGAAGCGGCCTGACCGTTGCCGCATTTGTACCTGGTAGGTATAATTTTACATATTATATCTGCCCTTTTTTGTTACCTACGTTTTTTTTTTTATTTGTGAATTTGAAGTACTTTTTTGTATGCGTATTTAATAAAATAATGATAAATAGGCTTTTCATAAAAACCAGAAAAAAATACATGAACAAAAAACGTTTTTGAGTTTGAGTTTAATATTTTCAGGTGGCTTCGTGGGTGCCAGTAATCTCATGTTCACTCAAAAATGCCAAGAAGATGCTATATTAAAAAATATGACTGAAGAACAGAAGCCGATATACGAATCGAAAATAATAACACTGAACAATTACTTAAGCCAAAGCACACAGAAAAGTAGATTCGATGCCCTGAAAGATGAAAATATTATAGAGACGTTTATGAAAGTAGTACATGCGGATAAGCCGAAATTATTGTACAAGGTGGAGACTTGGCGATATAAATTCTATTATGCGTTAATGAAAATTCCATTTCCGGAACCGTTACATTTATGGATTATCAAGAAATTCTTAATATTCCCTAATTAAAACTAATCAATGTAAAATGAAAAAGGAAAGAACTATAATTATTATATTATAACATTATGTACCAGTACCTAGTAACTACCTACCTATTTTATTGCTATTTTAGATATTGTAACGAATTTTTTTAATAATTAATATTGCTTTATAAATTATTAATCATTTTATAGGTAGGTATATAAATATTAATGTAATTAGAACAATTGAATTTTTAATGAATGTAGATTAAATATTTGAAGGAATTAACATAAAATATTTATTCGTTTTATTTAACTGTTGACTATTACTTTATGAAAATTATAAGCTATATATTTATCTAGGTATTATACTGTAAACCACAATATACAAACCTATAATATGTTAAACTACATTAGAATAATGTAAAGACATGATCTTGGACATGATATATAGTTACACAACGACTTATATTATTAAGCTCAAGAATGGCTGAACGGGTTAAAAGCGATTTTTGGCTTGTTGGATTATAGAATATCTCCGCATGGATTAAAATAAAAGTAATAGGAATAGGAAATTTAAAATCTAATAAAAAGGAATATCACCCAGATTAAATTATTAAATTAACAAGAAAAGTCTCCAATGAAGGAACAATGTTATAATTTAGAAGTACTATGTTAATCTGTGGTTATATTTTTCAATAAGACAACACTTTACACTGCTGTCTATCACTATGACACTGACATCGTTGCTTATTGACATCAATGAATAAGGAATCACATGGAAGTGACATACCTACAAAAAAAGTGTGGCCGGCGCCATATTGAATGTAACAAAACATGGCGGTGTTTAGTGCCGAGAATATATCGATAAGCATTATTATGTTTATCGATATAAAAATAATATTTATATATATTTTTTTGAAGTTATACTTCTTTTGGCGCGATGGAGAAAAATAATGAGAGTGAATTTTTACGATGCGCGCGCAGACCGACACCTAAATTTAACAGCATGAAGTTAGTTCTAGGTGGTATGAAAATTGATAACTATGTTCATGTTGTATAATCTAGTATTTTGTCCATACACCAAAGAAGTAACTTCTAACGCGTGTACATAAGTACACACACTCTTTTTTATTTATTTAAACTGTACAAAACATATAAGTAAAATTACAAATGGAAAAAATGACAATGCCAATTAATAAAATTAAGTATGACGATGAGTGCTCGTGACGGTAACATCTATACAGGGTTACTTGTAAAACACCAGCAACCTCGCAGGACAAGATAGCTAACCCTGTATAATTTGATAAATCCAGTTCAATTTTGACTTCGATATAAGGATTACGGTAGACTTACAATTTGCCATTTATGTTATCTGCTAAATTGACCAACTGGTTTATTGGATATTTTGTTTTGTTTGACTGGTGTTTTTTAAATCAGATATTATTGGAATGTAGTATTAACGGAACTAACGGAAGCATGCCAGTAAAGAGCAAATGTGGTACGGGAATGCGGTATAAAATCTGTTGTATGCATTTTGCTGCTATGGTATTACAGCCATGCGGGATGGCGCATGCTCCGGAAAAACAGAATAATTTAGTATTCGATTGTTTTATTACATTACTAGCGGTCTCGGTGAACTTCGTACCACCCAGTCATTGAATGTGCTGTTTGTTACCTTTTAGCTGAACTAATTTCAGTTTTGAGGAATGTAATATAATGATACAAAATAAATACTAATATAGGTATATAATAGTTTTTTATTACGATGAACAACACAATATACAGTAATAGAAAAAAAAAACAATAATTACTTAATAACAGAGAAAATTATAGAACTAAACTATTTTGTGCAGCCTGTGATGCACTCGGATTCACTCTGTTCATTTTTGAGTTCGGGATTTGAGGCTCAACCGGTACCTGGAAATGAAATGTCACAGTTTACATTAACTAGCATTGTTCACTTTACATTTTAACTAACATGCAATACATTTTAATTAAAAGGGCAATGCTGATGGTTTGAAAATAATATTAACATTAGGGCTTACAATAGCGGAATTTGAATTTATATTTTTGGTTTTATTTTATGGCATTCAAATGCTTTATAAATATAAATTTATAAAGAATAGAAAAATAAATTAAAACACCCCATGTATTTAAAGTAAATTGCACTTTCCCTCAGTCAATAACAATATTTCAACAACCAAATATCACCCAAGTTTGTACTCAAAAATCATATAAAATCATCTCAGTTTGTTCACAGGCCCTCTTCAAAATAGGAGAAACGTTAGAATATAAATGACAGCCCTAAATCTAAATAAAAAGACCAAAAGTAAACTGGAAGACATCACGTGTCTACAGATAAAAACCTCACCCTGTGTGAATGCAGCGGCAAACATACTGGGTATAGCATCATCGTGCAGACTAATCACATCCATTGTTCTATTGAAAGCACTTTCGGGGAAATGTAGGGAACATACTATGATATATCCTTTACATTTGGCTTGATATTTTCAGTTTCAATTGCTTCTAACCATTTTCCTTTTCTATTTTCACTTCTTGGTAACCTATAAAAAATGAATTTTTAGGTTAATAAAATTTTAGTCCTGACCTGACTTATTTATAAATACATTTTTAAAGTACTATATAAGCGACTCATCTTACTTAAGTTAAAATTTATATTAGGTAAATTTAAGTGTTTTATTTTTCCTTCTGCTGCTCTTGGCAAAATTAATTTCTTAATTTGGAAGTGTATTCACCAAAGCAACTATTCTTAAGATTAATGACACAGCCTTGGGAGACGCACGTCTTCATCGAACATTTTGCTGATGTCGATATTATAAGCCATCACTAGCACCCAAATTCATTATTTTACTAGAACGAAAATATACAAAATAAAGCTATATTTGGTAACAATTTTGCACTGAACATAGTCTGTGAATACTCCTCAATTCAATATACATGAAAATAACTAAATCAGCAAAGTAATAACTAATATTTCAGTCAAAACGTATACATACCGGTGCAAAGACAAACTTTTCTGGTTTTCATTCTTTCCGGAGCCACATCCCACAATACTGCGCTTTGGCATTATGCCACTATTTGTCCTTGACCACTCTATATGTTTTAGACACAAATATTTGTCACAATCACAAAAATATTCAATATTTTTCAATGTTTACTACGGAGCAATGACAGAGCATGTACCTACATCATAATAACGAGAACATAACATGGCGCCCGGCCACAGTAGGTATTTGAGCTAACTTCAAATGTCAAGCGGTATAGAATTAGCACTGACTGACGTATAGTCATATTTTTTCACTTATCAGAATATTCATTAGTTAGAAAGAGACAGTATTAGTTTTATTATTTCGGTATCGAAATGCATGATATTTGTATAATCAGTTGTTTGTATAGAACAATATGCCCTGTCCATAGGATTCCTTAGTCATTGATTGACATTGACATACGGAAGGAATTTTTGTCGCGGACCGCGGTTTTAATCTCGTTTTCTTTGGCATATTTTTTGTATTTGCAACGAACTAAATAATCTTTATACTTTATAATACCATATTTAACTTAGAATTTAAAGGCTGTTAATAAATTTTATATTTACTTTCTATAATATACTTGCATTTAAGTAATCCCGATAATGTCCTCAATGTTTACTTTTACAAATACGGTTTATTCTTTTTAAATTTTATGTCTATCATTTGAAGTTAACACAAATCTCAATCTCCTACGATGGAAGTCCAATTTGGACCAAATTCCATAGATGAATCTGTAAGTAACATCCATATAAATATATTATTATGTTGTACAAAATATAAATTGCTAATAGGTTATAATACTACCCGGCTTTTAGAATCTGCTTTACAAGCTACAACGGAAAATAAAGGTGTTTAATACATCTAATACATTGCCTAATCGAGGGTACAATTTATTGACGACATCAAGCAAATATGGTATTGTATTTGTTGCTTCACCACAAGGAGTTTTATCTGGTAAGTTGTTCTTATATTTCTATGAAATGTTTATAAATAAATTTAATCAAATAAACTACAATAAATTGGATACTCTTTACAGTGTACAATATCAAAGACTTGATCAACAATGAAATTGAACCACAACACCTATCGGTGAAACTACCAGTGCAACCCACTCATATAGCTGTAAACTGTGATCAGGAATGGCTAGCTGTAGTGGGGAGTCAAATGCTTTTGGTTTTTAAAGTTACTGATTTTCAAAATCCAGTAAGTAACCATTTTATTTACTTACTTGTTTGTTAAACAGTTGCAATTAACAATTTTGTTACCTACTTTAATTTTATCTTGTCATCAATATATTAGTGGATAATTTTTCAGAATGTTGGACCATCTGCATCTATAAAATGTGACGTCAATCCATCAACTTTTGTATCATCCCTGCAATGGAATCCATGTGTACCTGACACTATTGGTATTGTCTTCTTTGACGGTACTCTAGTTGTTTGCCAAGTTAGTACTATGCAGAAAAAGCAAATACCATCTACTGCTAGGTAAGAACATATTTTGATACATTTTATTATTTTGTATACAAGATTATTTAATATATTTTCAATTTATTTGAAATGTCTGCATGCTTATTTGTTATTATTATGGTTATTGAAATATTAAAGATAAAGAATATAAAATCAAGTTCATCAAACACAATATTCAAATCTGTATTCTTGCTAAAAATATATAATACACTTTAGTATGAACTACAAACAACTATTTTAAAAGAACTAATGGTATGAACAATACACAGGTGCATATGTTGGAGCCCCAAAGGAAAACAGCTAGTAACTGGGAACAATGACGGAACGCTCTGTCAGTACAAACCAGACTTGTCACCTATGAAACAAGTACCAGCCCCTAACTTGTTTGAAGGAGCGCCTGTTGAAGCTCTGGCTATTTATTGGATATCCACTTATCAATTTGCTGTTGTATTTAGAAATGCGTCTGATAATAGCCGGCCAGGTATGAAATATGTTTGTAATTAATATATTTTAGTACAAAATCTATATCAGTAGCAAATAGCAGTAGAAATCACCCTTAAAATAAGTAAAAGGAACAGGATAATTTGAAAATGTTTTGTTTATTTCTATTTGACACAACCAATTGAAATGTTGATATTCATCAATAAAACACAGCTTATTTGTTACGAAACTTGAATCAAAAAGTAATATTGTATAATTGTCATCTTATATCAAAAATTATACTGTTATTTATTCTGTATTATGATTTTAGCTGTAACTATAGTCAGCACACCTAAGGGAGCAAAGCCAGGATGCCTCAACTATGAAGATATTTGCTACAGTATGGGTTCTAACAGGCCATGGTATTATTATTTACATGGTATTGCACAATGGTAAGGGGAATTAAAATTATTTTTGGAAACCTCACTAAATATATAAAACCATGTTACTTATATGTATGTTAATAATATTTCTTATATTAATTTTAGGAATATGATTTTATCATCATCGTCAAATAGTATGGAAATTGCAACTCTTGGTACTAAAGATGGTGTTGCTTGGATGCAATGGTGTCAGGTATGCATTATTATTATATTTAAAGGCTTCAGTAACTATGTACTGCGAAATAAAATAAATAAATCTGAAATAAGATCATTTCTATTAAAATCAATTATTTTTTGTTTTTTTTTTTATTTTTTTTGTGATAATTAAATGAACATTTTCTTTAAAATATTTGAGCTTTAAAGAAAATATCAATTTAATACCTGAAAATTGTGATTACCTAAAAATAATTTTCAGAATGATGAAGCCAGACCAGAGTTGCCGCTAACATCTAAAAAACAAGAAAACTACCCTGTTGGATTATGTGTTGATAGTAGTGCTGTTCATCAGCTGCCATGGGGTAAATTTAATTTTATTGATATACTTACTACGTGAGAACACTATAGAATTAAGAATATTGTATAAAAAAATCTAATGCTTTTTATAGACATATAGAAATTATAAACTACTCTTGCTTTATCAGATCAAATAAATACATACATACATACATATTATATACATGGTACAAATATGAAATAACATTACAGTAAATCATAAAAATATTAATATTTTGTATGATTAAATAGTAATTTCAAGTTTCACATGATTTACATGTTTTACACATTATTTAAAAAATAATTTTTATAAATTGAAAATGATATTCACAACTTTCATATTTTTCGTTTTTAGGTGAAAATGAAGTTCTACCACCAATGCCGTTTTTGCTCATCGTATCACAAACTGGTCTCCTAACAGTCTTCAATATCATTAACTTGGATAAGGGAGTCGCGAAAATATGCACACAGCCTCAGAACCTATCTTTACCAACTGCTGCCATGACAACGTAAGAAAATATATTTTTTTTCACGGATTACACTTCATAACAGTGCGATTTAGTCTAGACAACTATGAAATTCAGTTAACTCATATCTTTTTTTTATAGAAAAGAATACAATATAATAAATTATATTGTTATGATGAGTGTTACACCACTCATTTATATATTTTATTAATACAGTAACAGTGTCATAGTTTACTGGTTCCTTTTTTTCTATGCCATCTTTTTAAACATTTCTTATATAAATTAAAAGTTAATTTTCATTTTTTAGTGAAATACCAGATGACACACCACAACAGGAAGCTGCACCACAAGCTCAGGTAAGATATTATAAGTCCCCATTGATTTTCATTGTTAGTGATAGGAGTATTCTATACCTTGTTGATCGGACTATTGTGTACCCCAGCAACCTGTAAATTAATTTTAATTCTTCTAATTTTATAATTAATTACTGTTAAACTTTTATAAGCTCTCAATAAGGCAAAATTAACTCTGATTCAATTGAAAAAGTGTAAACTTAACCCTCAAAATGTATGTATAACATATTTAATTACGTTAACACTTTTTAGCATCAACCCCAACCGGCGCCAGTTCAACAACAACAACCAGTTCAACAACAACAACCAATTCAACAACAACAACCATTTCAACAACAGCAACCAATTCAACAACAACAACCAATTCAACAACAACAACCAATTCAACAACAACAACCAATTCAACAACAACAACCAATTCAACAATCACCAGTACAACAACTAACGTCAATACAGCAGTTAACATCAATACAACAGCTCTCGAAGCCCATACAACAGACGCCAAAGGTCGAACAACAGACGGCGAATAGCGCGCAATTTTCATTGTCGCAAGTGCAGAGTGCTATTGGAGCTGCGGGTAAATATTTTCGTTTACAACTAGATAATACCTATTATTGACAGTTATATCGCGTTTAAATACTAAAAATTCACATTTAATTCAACATTTTAGATGATTTTAAAGTATCCACTTCCAAAAAGTTATCTTAATTATGCCATAAATATTGTAAAGCAAATGCATTATACCAGTCTGTGATCATTTATTCAGAGAACTTAAAGTTTTATGAGAATTGTAGATTCATATTTTTATTATTTCAGCTGCATTTAATGTGCAAAAGCCATCAACGCCAGCAGCTGTTACTGTATCAACTCCACCGGTAAGAAATGATGTTATGAATAAAAAAAATAAAGGGTTTAGAACCTTGCCAAAAATAATTTGCTGTCACGATTTTAATAAAAACATTTATTAAAATCGTGAAAAATCGTTTCTCAAAAATTAATTTCGCATGTGACAAAAACTCCTGTTTTAGTATTAACCATTTTAACTTGTCTTATTTGAAATACGTATCTATTACTTTTTAATATTTTGATAAATCTAAAATTACAATAAAATAATGTTGTAGGCAGCACCAAAACCAACTCCAGTACAAATCACTCCAAATCAAAATGCGACCGTGGAAGCAAATGCTGCGATGAAGTTAGAACAAGAGAAAGCTAACAAAGCTAAAGTGGAACTTGAACTGAAGAATATGTTAATAAAGGAGGTCAATGATTTCCAAATGGAGTTGTACAAATTTATGACAATGACTAGAGAGAGTCAGAATAAGGTGGGTATTTAAGTAAGAAATTATAATAATTTAAATAATATTTTCGTTTTTGCAATATTTATGTAGGTATTATGTATTGTATAAAAATTGAATATATAGCACCATTACCTTGTATTATATCCGTTTCTGGACATACATTTGCTTTTTTTGTCAAAACACACAATACTAAATCACTTACTTTCAGGTGATAAATGATGAATTTTCGATTGTTAAACTATTATCGACATTGATCTCATTAAAATAAAATTCAAAATCAAATAACAACAATTTATTTCGGGAAGCATCGAATCGTCACACGCGAAAAGTAGCGCGCTGCGCTTTTTTGAATGTTATTTCAATGAGGACAATGTCGATAATAGGTTGACAATGAAAAATGCGCCGCGCTGCGCTTCGCCATATCTGCGCCGGCTATCTTAAAGAATATAATATACTGTGCCAAAGGCAGAACATGTAGCATTACAGTTATTTTCACATTACCTTTAAATACATTTTTTGTATAAAATATAAATTCTTGTCTTATACAGATTCAACAAGAAATCGATGCAGTGAAACCAAACTCAGAACTGCAAACGCTAGACGCGGAACAATTGAAGAAAGACTGTACTGTAGAAGAGTTGACGGAATCTGTAATTCAGTTAAAGTTGGAGCTTGTACGAGCTTGTGCGGTGATCGCTGAGGCTAAAACACATGCTGAGTAAAAATTTTTTTTATCCTAAATTTCTAATTTAAAACGATTGTTTTGAGAAACTTTTAAAGCACCATAAAAATTTGATTACGAGGCGTGATTGATTTTTTTATATTCTTTAAAAAAAATCATTTTTATATAGATATAATATTTTCTAGAATTTAAATGCTAAAGCATCAAACGATTGTTTTAATATTTATTTTAGTCTAAAACTAGAATTTGAATATAAATAATACGATTGCTTGTTCTTGTCTTAAATAAACTTAATCTTAACTATTCATATTCTTTACATGCGTAAATAATTTAATTAAATGAGCGTAATCCTTTTATCAGTTTAATGTTTATTTTTCCTTTTCATGAAATTAATTAATGATGAAAATAATTTCAGAGCAAAGGACCTTCATGAATGGACGCAAGCTGATCCGTTGACCATAAAACGTTTTGCGTCTATCAAGAAGCTTGCGTATTACGTACAGAATCAGTTAGACCAAGCACAAAAAGCGCTTGACTTTAAATGGAATGAAATGTCTACCAAAAGTCAATATGGAAAGTAAGTTTTCATTTATTTTTTATAATGTTATATCATATTTTTGTTAACAACCCTACCTACCACCATTTTCTAAAATATCCTTCAAACTATCAATGTCAAGTTAGTGTTAGTTTAGTCTTTTTTTCAGCTAGGCCTAAGTAAGTTAATTAGATTGATTCTTAGCAATTTAAAAAGTTAACTTATTGAATAAAATTCTCAAAATTATCGAATTTGGACCGTCATAGAGTGTGTTTTACATTTATACATAAAATATTCTTTCATAGACCAGGCCAACGCATGATTCGTCCAATCTTAGATGACGTGTATCAACCCCTTGTGAAACAACAGGAGATTCTCAGCCGCCAACAAGCAGTGTTAAAAACGTTAAGGAATACACTCAACGAATGTAATACGACGCCAATGTTTAAATCCACTTCCTTGTTGCGAAGCACGCCGTTTAAGAATAAGTATGTATGAATTGTTTTATTTTATGTATATAAAAAATTCTACCCTAATATTATACAGAGGAAGTTTTGATGTTAAAATAGAATGTCCTATTAGAAATTGAAAACATTCAATTTAAAAAAGATAGCTACATAACTCCAAAATCTGTATTTTTGTTTCTTTATGCCAGTTTAACTCAGATAAGCGCTTAGAATATTATAAATGTATTAAGCAATACTTTTCTCATTATTTAATATTTTCTCTTCGATTTTAGGGATCCATTATCGAAACTGACAAAAAATATTCTCAACATGAGCATTGAACCGCAAGACAATAAAGAAAAGGAACTATCCGCCCAAAAGTTAGATGCTCTCCGCGACATGCTTTCCAACCATAGACCCAAAAAGATCAAACCAGTTAGTGTCGAACTACGCCAGCATTTAGAGTCCATGTGGGATAAATATAAGAAAGGCGTAAAGGAAAGAGCGGAAAAACGCGAAATAGACAAACAGATGGAAATACAAAAGCAAAATGATATCCATAGACAAATGGAATACCAAAAACAATTGGAGGCCCAAAGACAAATTGAAATACAGAAGCAAATAAAAGCGGATATTCAAAGACAAATAGAGGCGGAAATGCAAGCAGATATAAGAAAGGAAATAAAGGCTCAGATGATGAGTGAGGCGCAGGCTAAAATGAAAACTGAATTGCAGCAAGGTATAGTAGAATGTGTGTTTTAATAAATACTCGTGTAAAATTAATATTGAATTCTAATTATATTAATTTCCTTCTTTATTTCTTTGTGCTTTTATTAACTGGAAGTGTATTTGAAATTAATATGTTATTAACTTTAGACTTAACTACAAAATAATCTCCCATTCAAATCACGTCACAAATCTCAAAGTAATAATATATAATGTGTTTAATCCAAATAATACCAAGTACCTATTCCAAAATATTAACAATTCACAGCTCAACAAATTAATACATTCATTAAAATGGAGCCGAAACCTTTGAAAGGATCACCCATTTCCGTGCCGTCATTTTCACCGGCAAGTATGGCAAAACCGTCCAAACCAGGTATGGGAAATGTTGCCAGAACATTGTTTACTGGAGGTATGTAGCTTGTGACTAACTCCCTGGTAACCTTTTATTTGTTAAAAAAAAGCTTATGTAAAGTACCAAACTCAGGGAAAATATAAGAAAATATATTCGTTTGAAAATAATTAAGCAGAGATTTTCTTGTTTTATTATTTATCAAATCCACCAACGTGTCCTCTTAGCTTTGTTAGGGTATTGATAAAGTTCTTTCTCCTGCAATAATATATTGTATTCATACATTTTAACAATGCTATTCAATGTAAAAAGTTGTAGATAGGTTATTAGCGCTCCAGGAGTGGCACATGGAAATGTGGCTAATTAGCCATATTAAACTTCAGTTGTCTCTTTTCGCTCACGATATTTTTATCATGCCATCTTATTTCGCCGTTTAATCGAGCGTGCGTTAGTGTACCGTTTAAAAGATCGAACGTTGTACTTTGTGTACTTTGTACTTATTATACGATTGATTGCAATAGTCACCTCTCTAAGGAGCTAAATACATGGTTATGTTTATATTTCATACCTTTTGTTAATAAAACAATAAATTATTGTAGAAACAAAGACTGAAGATGCTCCTAAGCCACAACCACAAGTTTCGGCAGAACCAGTCAAGACTGAACCAATCCCTGCTAATATAACTTCACCGTCAAACCAACGTTCACTAAAAGATTATTTGAAGGGTGACGTGGAAAACTTATTACAAAATGTCTGCTCGCCAACTTCTTTCTCTTGTGGGTATAATAAAATTAGTTATTAATATGTTTATCATATCTATATTTTATTGTCTTGTGAATATCTAAATTGCAAAAAGGTTTACTGCAATCTATTCAAAATTAAATAAATAATTTAAATAAATAATTTTATTAATTGATAATCATACTTTTTCCAGTAGTCAGTAGACACTGCCATCCTTTTTAGTGCAAAAGGTTAATTCATTTTGGCACTATAACATATTCAATACGTGTTTTTTATAATATTAAATCTAGTTTTGATACTATATTTCAAATAATATTCATAAATAAATATGATTACGGCATACATTTCTATAAAAAAACATTGTTACAGTTGCTAAACCCGCCACAACTAGCAGTACACCTTCATCAGTATTTTCATCAAAACCAATAGCCGGAATGACGAGTATGTTCAGTAAATTCACGGAATCGCCAGCTCCTGAAACAAAACAAGCCGTGAAACCCATTGTGACGTCTGATGAAACGGGCGAACTCGAAACTATAAAAAGCGTGACTCAGTCACAAACTAAAGAAACTAAACCCCTACAAAATATATTCAGTATGAAAACATCTACACCCTTAACAAGCGTGCAAAATGTTCCTGATCTCGTTAAGGGAAATCAAATAACGTTTGGTAAAGCTGAAGTTAAACCAGCGCCAAAAGTAGAAAAAGAACCTTCAGTGCCTAAAGAGAATGTACAAAAAGATGCGGAAGCTACAGTAAAAATTTCTGTTGCAAAGAAGGATAGTGAATTGAAACCTTTTCCTATACAATCTATT
>CAJQZM010034487.1:0-30357 GCA_907164665.1 Colias nastes
CGAGCCCGACTCGCACTTGGCCGGTTTTTTTAATAGATAGAGTGATTTAAGAGGAATGTTTTAGTATATAATTTATTAGGTTTTAGACAAAGCGGGCGAAGTCGCGGGAGGAAAGCTAGTGTTAAATAAATTATCATATCTTATTATTTGTTGTTTGTCACTTTTCATAATAATATATTTAGATACCCGTATCTTTAAAATCAATACTTAAACTTTGTCCTCTTGATTTTTACTATCTTTCTAGAATCTTAATCTTAATTTTATTTTGAAACAACACTTCGAATCAATCTTTTAAGATTAATAATAATATTATATTTTTCGTCGCTGACAAGGACAATATTAAAAAATATTGTGTAACTTTATATTATGCTGATTTATTTTTCTTTTTGGGTATATAACTAGGATTTGATCTTCCCAAAGTAACATTGGCATAATTGTGCAAGCAAAATTACTACTCAAATAAAAAAAAATATTGAATAAGGCTATTGACTAAGTTTTACCCACATTGCTCCGCTCCTATTGATCTTACCGTGATGGTTCATGGTATATAACCTATGTTGACCCAACCTGTGAGTAATATTCATTAAAAATTTGAAATAAATCCATGAAGTACATACGTACTTTTTGAGTTTAGCCCGGACATACATACAGTGATACAGACAAAAATTTTAAAAACTATATTTTCTCAAGTCAGTGACCACGACCCAAGTATTCTTTTAAAAAATTCAATGACTTTCCTATATTATCCGATGTTATTATATCTATGTATTGATGATGATGATGATGATGATGATGATGATTATGATGATGACATCTCACCATGTTGTGTATCCTCGCTCTGTTCAGGCGACACTCGCGCGACGCCTCCCATCTTGCTCGCTCACATGACGTCACGCAGAATATATCTGAAATTAGTTTGGTTTTCGAATGTTGAATGAAAATAAAACATAGCTAAAGCACAGAGGGAATATAGATGTGATATAGCATACAGCCGCTTGACCGCAGTGGCTGTACCGCTGTCAATCTAGTTATCATTCTGTGCCGCTGTGCCGGTAAGTGCGCGGCGAGGCGGGGGAGAGTACCGACGATCCATTTCTTTCTAACTTCTCTCGTGCTCTTTTTTACCCGGTCCCTGCCTGATCGCACATACCTAAGGCGCGGTACAGCAGTTGCGGTCAAGCTATACCACATCACATGACCACATACAGTAGTTCGTCTTTGGTCTCTTAGTAAATGCCGAAAAGGCGTAGAGTAACAATGGAAATATTTTAGGGTGGAATTTTGAAATGCCAATAACCTTCCTTCTTTCGCAGTCGGATAATAATTATCATGTATATCATTGAAAAAACTAACGCTTTAATGATAGAAACAAATAAAAAGTACTTTTTTAACTGTATAGTATATTTATTTCATCTCTACTCATGAAATTGTTGTAATGCCAGCGATCCTTCATATCTGTACAAAATTTGGATTAAATCTGTAGTTTGAAAGTGGGAAACCGAGCATACAGTCGGTTACATACAAACATACAAAAAGCTTACTCCGTCATCGGCTACATTCTATTATGATGTTGTAATAGTTTGATAACACCAGTGTTGACGCATCAGTTCGACCGTCGTGTTATTTTTAAAACATTCGTTGTTTACACGACGAAATTGTATTGAAATTTTATTCATCTATTATTTATATTAACTACTTTAATTTGTATTTACTTTCTTCCGAGTCATTACTCTGTAGAAAGTAAATTCTGTACAATATTTTTTTTTAGAAAAAAATCACTACAGGAGGAGTGACTAGATCATTACGGAACGCTAAATATAATATGTAGGTATGTTATTAATTTCATCCATTTTTCGATACGAAATGATAGTCGCAACGGAGCAACGGAGCGATTTTATGATAAGTAGGTATTATGATCTTTGTATATGTATATGTCGTGGCCATATCGTAGATTTGCTCATTTCATGAAATGGCCAACATAGTTTGATCAGATCGTTAAATCGTCAACGTTTCACGATTTGGTCATCGACATTTGGCCAGATCGTATAAAATATCTTAGAGAGTCCATAAAACATTAAAAAATTCAGAATATTTTAAGAACTTGTTTATTGTCATTTAAGTTAGTGCCGCGATAGCGCCGGCGAATACCAGAAGCGAATGGTTTTTTCAATAGAAAACAGTTAGGTTAGGTTAGGTTAGACTTTAATAAACAACGCACGAGCCGAACGAGCAAAGCGAGCGTGCCGCGGCAGCGGCCGGCGAGTGCCAGAAGCAGGGTTGGAAAAAATCATGATTTTTTTAAAAAATCGAATAAAGCACGATTTATTGAAAAAATCCCAATTAATCATTACTTTTTTGATTTTTTCATTTTATTATTTAAGTACCTGTATTTTTGTGCGAAACGGAACGCGCCGCGTGCCTAAAGAGGCTGTACGGGGATTTCCCTTTAGTCTAACGTGCTATTGAATGTCAAACAAACTTTTTCCAGTGGTGAAGCAATTGTTTGGAGCGATAGCTTCTTCAACTGCTGTAGAAAGAGTGTTTTCTACATTTGGAATTGTTGACCCTAGTTTTTAATTAAGATATCTTAATCTGTTTTATGTTAATTTCTGTGAAAGAAAGTAAAATTAAACCTTTTTGTTTTAATCATTGATTTTTATTGAAAAAATCGGTTTTATTGAAAAAAATGATTTAATCGTGCCAACCCTGGCCAGAAGCGAATCGCTTTTTAAAAAAGAAACAAAAATGGTCGCATTTCGTGAAGTTTTGCATAACTTTATATCGATCTAGCTGTGCTCCGCGGTTTCACCTGCATTGCTCCGCTCCTGTTGGCGTATAGCCTTCCTCGATAATAACACCGGAAGAATTTTTCAAATTGGACTGAGATTAGCGCGTTCAAACAAACAAACAAACAAACTCTTCAGCTTTATAATATTAGTATAGATTTTGCTAATTTCCTTCATAAAGCTTGATATAGGCTATACTTTTTCACCACGGTAAAATATCTGATTCCCATAGGAATTTCGAATGGTTCTCACATTGCAAGAGTGCAATAACAATCTTCAGGAGTTTTCTGTCCAATAATTAACATAAAAATATGTTTCATTTATTTTCAACTTTACCATCTTGATAATATGATTATTTATCACCACTTGGTAACAATTATGACCATAACTCTAATATTTATTTTTAGTAAGTAATCGGAACATATAATTTCACAATTCTGCATGTCATGTAGCTACGTGTTTATATATAAACCGTTATCACACTAAAATAGCTTAACCATTACTGATAAAGTTTTGGCTAGAAATTGGTCATCAACTACATAGTATGAAACAAAAAGATGTCGTTGTCTGTCCGTCCGTACCTACCTATGCTATGCTTAAATGTTTAAAACTACGCAACGGATTTTGATGCGGTTTATTTTAATAGATAGAGGATGATTCTTGTTGAAGGTTTTAGTAAGTATAAAACAGTATATATGTACTCTATGACCATCAAGAGCCATAAAATTTTTTTTTTCAACTAACAAGAATAGAATGTTTATTACTGTTTAACTTCAAGCTAATTAATAAAGTCATACTGTGACTTAATACAATTTTACGATGTACTAAGTAATATAGCTTATCGAAAAAATGAAAAAAAAATGTGTGCGTGTACTAGTGTACACACGTAAGAAGTTAAACTTCTTTATAACTTTATTTTTCAAAAAATAATTTACTATATGCAACTTTACAGAAATACGTCGATAAGAACAAGATGGCGCGTAACGGAAAAATGTCACGTGTAACGAAAAAATGTTACACTAAATTTTTTTCCAACCCCGATAAAGAAGTTTCACTTCAAAAATTAAATGCGATTTTGTGGCAGTTCAGAGAAATATTTTTTACGGTAATAGATATAGTATACTAGAGTCTGGCCAGCCAAAGCTGAACCCAGTAAAGGGCGGCAAATTTAAAAAATATGGACCTGGTAACATCGGCTTTAGTAGGAAAAAATCATTTTGATACTTTTGATATTCATAAAGGTGATCATAGTATATAGGTACATTAGGTACACAACACAGCAGGATTTAAACGTTATTAAAGCAAATGATTTGAACCGTTTTCAACAAAACTGACAACTAACTACGCAGAAACGCCATGATGACATTCCATAGTGTGGCCGCTACAAAAAACACTGGGTTCAGCTTTGGCTGGCCAGACTCTATATACCTCCATGTTGAATTTCTCCGTAGAAATTCAACATTTTCGATAATTCATAATAGAAAATATCACCCTTTTCGGCGCTTAGCTGTATTATGAATTGTTCAATCTGTTTAGTCTGTTTCTTTTACTTAACATAAAACACATTTTTCTGAAGGGTCACACCATCTTTCACCTACTACCATTAATTATTACGGCACACCCTGTATACCTATACATTATCAATATACAGATAAAATTTATTTTCTTGTTCAAATAGGGCAATGAATGGATCTGATTATGTTTTTATTAGATAATAGACAGTAACTACTTGACATCTAAAGAATCTAGTAGATTATATTAATAAACTAGTTGAGCCGCGCGGTTTCAACCGCGGACGAAACCGAAAACAAATATGTTTATAGGAATAAGGATGTAAAGTCAAAACATTATATATTAGAAAATATCACCCTTTTCGGCGCTTAGCTGTATTATGAATTGTTCAATCTGTTTAGTCTGTTTCTTTTACTTAACATAAAACACATTTTTCTGAAGGGTCACACCATATGATGGAATACTTATGTATAAAAGAGAAATTTTTAAAGAATAGAACAAGACGACCACGAGGGGGGTTTCGAACCCGCGTCTTTCGCCTGAAATTCCAATAGATTCAGGTTTTATTATTTTGGTACATATAAGCTACAATACTGCAAAGTATCATCACAATCCATTCAGTAGTTTTGCGTAAAAGAGTAACAAACATACATGCATTCCAAACTTTTCTATTTATAATATTAGTAGGAAAGTAAAATTGATTAAAAGAGGAATTAAAATAAGTAGTTACTAGTAAAAAGCTGAAACTTATTAATATCAACGTTATTAACAAATTTACAAGTCATAACATAAAGGAGGTATTTTGAAGGTAATGGAGATAATTTAGGATCAACATGTTTTTATAAACAAACAATGCGTCAAATATTATAATTGTCCTTGACATGGCAATGGCCGGAAGAATGATAAACATTAAACTGCTTATTTTTATAAACTTTTTAGTAACATATTTTGTAGAATTAAAATGTTGATTGACATGATTAAGAGCAACTATGGTGTTTCTTGCCGGTTCTTCTCCATAGATACTGCTTTCCAAACCGGTGGTAAATGTTATAAATATGTAATGACGTTTCAAAAGTGCTTTTAGAAGAAGTCTAATTGAATAAATAAATTTTTGAGTTTTGACTTTACATCCTTATTCCTATAAACACATTTTTAATATGAATGAATATGCAATAAATGTACTTAGTTGGAATTCTGTTTGTCATTCAAAAGATTGTTATTTACTTTAAATTGTAAACATAACAATGTGCTGAACCTTTGAGAATTTTTCATAGTGACTACCAATAACATTCTCAAATATGGACTTTAATCTCTTTCTTAAATAGTAAATATTATTTATATTGATATATCAATACTGCCGTCGTATGAGAGAAGGGCACATCTAGCATTTTGGTGGAACTGAGATACTGTTGTTCCTGACATTAGCGCGTTCAAACAAACAAAAAAACTCAGCTATATAACAATGTAAATTTAATAATAAAAAATAAAATAAATTCAGGACATTTTTCACGCACAACTTAGGCGGGCCGCACACCAGCGCCACATGCTACATGCATCGAACATTTACGTCGCCACAATCAATGCGCTACAATTCAGCTTGCTACAAATGTATTGTATATGCGCACATCGGAAGCACAGTTGTAGCGTGGCACCGCATATCGACATCATCGTCTGATGACGACGATTTCTTGGTGTGGCGCCACAAATAACGAACGTGTTCGATCTTGAATTCGTGTAGCGCAGACAACATCTCGCCACAAAGTGCGCCCGCTACAAATGTTTCCTCGGTGTGCGTGCTCGCGTACAAATATATGGGGGCGATAAATGTGTCGCGTTTCAAATGTGGCGCCACAATTATCGAGATACAAGTGTATGCCTGGTGTGCGGCCCGCCTTATTTAAATTTTTGTTATTTGAATATCTTTGAAAAATCCTCTCAGGTAAAAGTTTGCATTCAAACTGCACAATATGTTTGCCTGTTTAACAATATTTTTTAAGAGACAATCCAAAGATAGATTCAAATTCATATTGGCTTAGAGCCAATTTTTTTTAGGGTAATGGCTATACATTTCAGACATGCTGTTTTAAGTTTCAATACATTGATAGTTTAGAATTTAACTCATATTTTTTATGAATGTGATTTTTTTAAGAGATTTTTATTTTACGTCCGATATAAACATACTTAATATCGTTTTGTTTCAAAGTCAATTAAAACCCTTCACTAAACACCTTGTAAATAAATAGAAAAAGTTACTAAATAATACTTTTATAATTTGATAGTCAGTCCTGTAATATGGTTTAATTTTAAAACTAATTGTACAGATAAAATACCTTACGAAAATTTAAACGGTTATCTCTTAGCAAAAGACTAATATGCTTCATGAATTAAAAATAGTTTTTATTTACGTAATATAAACATAACCTAAAAAAACATACATATAATTTGTCTTAATTTTAATAATCATTTAATTGATAAATCTCGCAAATTAAATGTTAGGTAAATTCTTATTGAAATTAAATCTATAACAATTCAATCGACGTAGGTATTGTTATTATTTTAGAATGATGATGAGTTCAAAGTACAAACTCCAACCTTGACACTATTGCTTGATAAAAATAAAAAAAAAAAAACATTATAAGTAAATATTTATTATTTATCCAAGAATTATATAAAATTAATTTATTTACTTACGGAATTAATTCCTGTTATTTTAAAATACACTGTCTTACACTGTAAATCACCTTCTTATGATATATTATTTGTATAAAACCCGTGTTTTAAATTTTCTGTGTATCGTTTTTCAAGAGTAGTTTTTCACGCAAACTACTTGACTATCCTTGAGATATTTTCGAAACTGGAGGAATCAGGAATTCGAATCGCACCTCGTCTTAAAACTTTGTTTGACAACTATTATCAATCAAAATTCAAAATATGTCAATTATATTGTCAATGTCATTGAGCATGAAAATCGATACACGTTTGTATTAGAGCAGAAACCTCTGAGCTCAGTTAATATTTTATTATTTTAACATTCAACTCGACTCTTTAGTCCTTAGCCTTACCTTACCACACGAGTAGAAAAATTGTAACTACTCGTGTGCTCTCATGGATTATAACATAATATTAAATTTATCTAGACGCAGTATATGTATATTTTTGCTAGATTTCCGCTCGAGGAGTCGAAGAACAACCTGCAACCAATGCAAACTTAGCACCCCATCAATGGAATTTTGGGTCGAAAATGACCTTGATCGATAGGTCTCCGTTAGGTCCTTTAAGGTCTCACAATTTTTTCGTTAGGTCCCCTTTAGTTTTTTTTTAAATATTTTTTTAAATTTTGGGTATAAAAAAAATACACTTTAGCACCCCATCCATAGAATTTTGGGTCAAAAATGACCTTAATCGATAGGTCTCCGTTAGGTCCTTTAAGGTCCCACAATTTTTTCGTTAGGTCCCCTTTAGTTTTTTTATAAATAATTTTTTTTTAATTTTGGGTATAAAAAAATTACACTTTAGCACCTCATCCATAGCAAAATTGGCGAATTTTATCAAAATCGTATTCTTTACCGTTAGGTCCGTATAGGCCCATCATTGAATTTGTTAAATTATTTATTTTATTAAAATTATAAAATAATTAAAACCTGCGCATATCGATAATCGTCGATATATCGTTTAGCGATATGATCAAGACAAATAATCGAGTCATGTTTACTCGATCATTGATGTGGCCTCACGAGACGATTTAATCTTTATGAACTAAGCGATAAAGTTGAATTTAGAACGCGATATTGAACCGCACTCCCCACGAGACTATCTTGGAAAGAAATACAAATTTAATCTTTATGAACTTAGTGATAGAGTTGAATTTAAAAACTCGTCGCTTAAAAGGTCGTAAATTTTTACGACTTTCTTAGTGACGGACTACTTCTAGCTATCGTTGTTGATAAAAAAATATTTTTATAAGTATAGTTTGAAATGAGATGAGAAATACTCTTTATTATATTAAAATTTTACACAACTGCACAAAAAGGAGTATAATGTTTATTTTGTAAGAATATATTTATTAAAATTTTCGCTCGGTTACTTTTAAATGGCAGAACATTTTAATGGTACGGAACCCTTCGTGCGCGAGTCCAACTCGCATTTAGCCGTTTTTTTGTAATGTTAATCTTGTAACCTTTCTATTATGTAATTTGTTTATATGTATGTATTAATATTGCGTATGTTTCAGATTATATATTTATGTCATTTCATTCAGACTGTCATAAACTTTAAGTACTACTTTTGATAATGTTCTTATAGACATATTTATTTTATTGAAATGTGCTGTGATGAATGAATACATATTCAAATACAAATAAAATGGCTTTTTATTGTTTTTTCGTATGCATATAATAATGATGAAAGCGTTACAAATGACCTGTGTAGTAGTTTTTATGAATAGTGTGAGTTACCCTCCCCGCACCAAAATCGGCAGAAAGTTTAGTTAGAACATATGCCAGCGTACTCCATCCATTACTTAATGATCTAAGGTTGAAAAGTAGGTTTTTAATAAATAAGCACTCTCAGAACAATTGATTTATTTAATAAATGAAACGATACCAATTTAAATTTCGCGCTGTTTATGTATGATGTGCGCATGCCTTAATGCTCTAAGGTGCATGCGCAGGTTTTAATTATTTTATAATTTTAATAAAATAAATAATTTAACAATTTCAATGATGGACCTATACGGACCTAACGGTAAAGAATACGATTTGGATAAAATTCGCCAATTTTGCTATGGATGAGGTGCTAAAGTGTAATTTTTTTATACCCAAAATTAAAAAAAAAATATTTTTAAAAAAACTAAAGGGGACCTAACGAAAAAATTGTGGGACCTTAAAGGACCTTTTTTTTTTTTTTTTTTTTATAGTGGGGAAATCTTCTTAGATACCCCCGGCTCCCGGGGATGGAGCCGTGGTTATGTCGGATTTTTACCGACTAAAACCCCACTCTGTTCCATCGCGCTGCTTTGGACGGAACTGCGGGAACGGTTACGACTCTACCGCGTGTCCCGCCCAGCAGATGCCCGTTTCCAGGCCCACCACTAGAACCCCCCTCGCTGGCGGCTGCTGGAACGAAGGCTTACGCCACCAACGCGCAGACAATGGATCTTTCCCCGCTCCATCATCCGCGTTCCCCCGAACCCCCGACCCCAACACCGTCCGGCCGGAGGGTGCACGCCGGAAGGTCCTCCGATGTGTGAAATACACGTCGGGGGACCCTCCGGCGCACTTTTATAGAGATTACCTCGCAGCCCCCACCTCACCAGAGGTGGCGGCCCTCGGTCCGGCCCCACGGACCGGATTACGAGTTGGCAGACGGCCGTTTTACAGCGGCCGCCGCCCCACACCTCTCTGCAGGAGTCTCCGCGCGTCATCACAATGACGCGTCGGGATCCCGCCCTCCGCTGCACGGCGTGGCTTGCTAAACCAGCGAGCCCGCCGCGCCGCGACCTCTGGCCGCCATCCACCGCCGCATAAAAGCCGGCTCCTCTCTGGTCCACAAACAGGACCTCTGCCGTCGGGTCAGTCGAGGCCTCCCAACCTCGACTGCCGTTCAGCGCCACCTTTGCCTAGTGGACACGGGGTCCGCCAAGCCACGACCTCTGGTCGCCATCCCACGCCGCACACAGCGGCCGCTGGGCCACACCTAGCCCTGGCCGTCGGGCCGGTCGAATCTCCCCGACTCTAAACCAGCCGTTCAGCCCTTCGCTGATCCAATTTCGCTTCACTCAGAGGGCCATAACTCTGAGCTACTGAGCCCCTCCGCCGCGACAAGGCCTGGACCGTTGGGGGGACCTTAAAGGACCTAACGGAGACCTATCGATTAAGGTCATTTTTGACCCAAAATTCTATGGATGGGGTGCTAAAGTGTATTTTTTTTATACCCAAAATTTAAAAAATTATTTAAAAAAAAACTAAAGGGGACCTAACGAAAAAATTGTGGGACCTTAAAGGACCTAACGGAGACCTATCGATCAAGGTCATTTTCGACCCAAAATTCCATTGATGGGGTGCTATGTTTGCATTGGTCAACCTGCACAGGTCCTGTCCCGTGAGATTTTCAGGATAGGACCTATGCGCTTTTACAGTTTTATGCATGAAGAGACTAGGGATAATAGAAAATCTAAGCTAAAATATGATCTAAAAAAATAAACCAGCCGAATTGAGAACCTCCTCCTTTTCTTGAAGTCGGGTAAAAATAAGCTCTACGCTCTCACTCTTAATAGCTACTCAATTTAGCATTTATAACTTTTGCTTTTTGCATAGAATCATCGGAGTATGTTCATGAATATCTTTTTCATAAAAATATAGTACTTTTTGTTAATATGTACACAAAAATTTTAAACAAAAGAAAGGGGCATAATGTAGATAATAAAAGTCGTAAAGGTACTTTAAATTTTATTGTTAATTTATTAAAATATAATTTCATTCACACAAGCACCAACAAACATACAAATACTCACTTATACAACAAATTTGTGAATACAAAACATATAAAAAGCTTTTTTAAATCTTAGTGGTCTATTTATGAGGAAATAATTGCGTGATTACATAAAGACGGGTTGAATTTATATCTGTTATATAAAAATGTACCTTCAAATGTGTTGGTAAGCTAAAAACTCGAGAACGGCTAAACGTATACATGTACCACGGGGCCGAAGCCGGGAAGCCGGGGCGGACCGCTAATTAACAATAAAATCAAATATATTGATAGTAAAATATTAAAATTGTTATCATCTTAGCATGAGCATAAAAACAATAAAATTGTACACAATGTTCTTCACAGAATATTTACGAGTCCTAACATCCAAATTAAAAAAAAAGGTTTCCTAAATGCAATCAAATCAATCAAAATACAGTCTTTATTAAATTATATTATTAGTGCATTTAGCATTAGACTGATATTATTATATTACATTATATTACAGACATAATAATCAATCGCTAAGTCCATCGCTAGAATCGGAATCATTCCTGATTCTGATGGTCCTCTTGCTTTGCACATGAAGGGACTTCTTCTTACCTTCCGTGGGAGGAACTAAGAGGTCCCCCGAGTATTCTATCACTTGCGATCTGAAATATATTTATAGATGTATGAACAATAGCTCAATTTGCAACATCCCAGTGTTGACATGCAGTAAATATTATAAATGTGAATGTCGGATGTTTGAATGAATGAATGAATGAATGAAAGCTTTATTGTACACACCAAAATAATGAAATAACATTAAGTAAAATATACGTAAATTGCACAATATGCGACCTTATGGCTACAGAGCCATCTCTTCCAGGTAACCCAACCAAGGAAAACAGTAACAAAGAACGAATACAAGTAGGTGGTGCATACCAAAGCAATATATACAATAATAATATAGTAATACCAAGAAAGTAGGAATATAAATAATACATAATTTACAACAATAAAGAAAACAATATATAATATATAATAAAATAATATACAATAAACTAAATAAATACAGATAAGAGAAAGAATATATGTATAAAGTCATCACTTAATTAAGGACATGTAGTAATCAAAAAGCATGTTTTTGAAAACATCAATGGATCTAGCTTTGCGTATGGCTATTGGTAATTGATTCCATAGTCTTATAGCTTTGACAGTGAATGAGGTGTTAAAAAATTTTGTTTTATGTATAGGTACATTAAGGAGGCAAGTATCGTTCGATCTCAAATTCAACCCATGATTACGAGCGTATTCAAAATTATTTTTTAAATAGGGCGGGGTTCTGGGATCGAATAAAATTCCAAACAATAGATGCAGCACATGAGCATCCCGGCGATATCTGATAGGCAGCCATTT
This sequence comes from Colias nastes, assembly GCA_907164665.1. Lineage (NCBI taxonomy): Eukaryota > Metazoa > Arthropoda > Insecta > Lepidoptera > Pieridae > Colias > Colias nastes. The sequence goes on from CAJQZM010034487.1 coordinate 12,168, forward strand.
CAGCCTGTGACGATAAGCGGAGACGTGGTCAAACTTGCGCAATCCAAAGATAAAACGGATGCACAAGTTCTGAAATCGCTCAAGCTTGTCAAGCTGGATTCCAGTTAGGTCACAGAAACTGACATCAGCGTAGTCGAGGATGGGAAGAAGGAGTGATTGCGCTAACAAAATTTTGGTCGGAATCGGAAGAAAGTTTCGTAATCGCTTAAGGGAGTGGTATGCCGCAAATAACTTTTTACTAACATGTTTCATGTGCTCATGCCAGGAAAGTGTAGAATCTATATGGACACCTAGGTTTTTAACAGACTGACTGAAAGGGATTTTAGTGTCGTCAACGTAAACAGATGGTAAATTATCCCATACAATTTTTGACATAAACTGCGAACTTCCAATAATAATAGTTTGCGTTTTGTGGGGATTAATTTTAAGGCCATACAGCTTGCTCCACCTAACGATAAAATCGAGATCAGTATTAGTTGAGTGAATGGCTGCAGGCAAATCTGACAAAGGAGAATGTGTGTAAATCTGGAGATCATCAGCATACATGTGGTACCGGGATGAAATGTTGCTCGTAATGGAGTTAATGAAAAGTGAGAAAAGAAGAGGAGAGAGGACACCACCTTGTGGTACACCTGCAGTCAGATAACTCCAGGATGAGATGGACTCGTCTAGCTTTATCCTCTGCCGGCGACGATGCAAAAAGCTACGAAACCACTCTAACACCGACGCAGATATGTTAATAGAACGCAGCACACTCAAAAGTACGTCATAGTCAATACAATTAAATGCATTACTAAAATCTAGTAATGTTAGTATCGTGAGCTGCTTATTATCCATACCTAACCGAATGTCATCAGTTATTTTTACTAAAGCAGTAGCCGTACTATGCCCGGGGCGGAAACCGGATTGTAGAGGATTGAGTATGGAGTTCGAGTTTAGGAAAATACTTAATTGGTGATGGATAAGTCTTTCAAGAACTTTGGAGAGGAAAGGAAGAATGGATATAGGACGGTAATCAGACAGTGAGCTAGCATTCGATTTCTTTGGAAGTGGGATAACATTGGCGTCTTTCCAAACTTCAGGGAATGTGCTGGATGAAATAGAGTGGTTAAGGATGTTGGTGATTGTAGGAAGGATGATGTCAAGGATAGGAACGATCATAGCACGGCTAATATTGTCACAACCGACAGCTTTAGAAGATATGGATAATATTATGTTCTTCTTAACATCGCATTCGGTGAAAGGTGAGATGTTAAAAATGTTTGTTACGATTTCACGCAAAAACTACTAAACCGATCTAGATGAAATTTAGATAGATAGAAATTTAGAATAGATAGGTTGAGACCTGAGAAATTACATGGGATAGTTTTTATAACAAAAACCTACGGAAACGAAAAACTATGCGGGGTTTTTCTTTGAAAACGCGGATGAAGCCGCGGCAGGAAAGCTAGTACAACAATAAAAAGAGAAATTTAAAGTTAAAAAAATCACTTGTTTTCGTGAGTAGAGCACTACCTCACACGCTTCGCTTATGTGGCGTTCAATAAATAATCTATACACAATATAAAAATGAATCGTCAAATATGTTGGTCGGTAATTTCGTAATTATTATTATATTTTTTTTACTACTGCAACCGGCAAAGGACCGGGCGGTGCAATTGATGTAAGGTGAAATTAATTAAGTTATCTTTTTTATAATATTCTTTGAAGTACGAGGATGTTTCTTATGGAAAGAAAACGTAAACATGTACCATGGACAAAGCCGGGGCGGACCGCTAGTAGTGTATATAGATAGATAAACACACAACCCACCTGGCGATCCTCCACTCGAGCACCTCTGTGGGGAAATCATCTCTATTGCCGAGATCAGTGAAGCCGACCACAAAGTCCTTCGTCTTGTTGTCCTTCACCAGCGCTATGGTGGGGATCACGCGGATCTTCAGACGACCTGCAACGTTTCATTATTTTATTTGTTTGTATTATTTTCATGTAAATGAAAATAAAAATAAAAGGCGTTATAGCTTTTCTTTGTTGCTTTTACACGTTGTTCCACAAAGTTCCGATAATTACAGTGGTAACGTAAAACAGAAACTCAAAAAAAAATCCCTGCCATTATTTCTTAATCCATTTTTGAAGTGAAACTTTAATTAAAAACTAAACTCCAAACTAACAAAATGAAAAAAAAAAATCCAAAAAGGCGCACAAATTCACGAGATATTAAGCCTTATTACATACTAGTTTTCTGCCCGCGGCTTCGCCCGCGCAGTCAAAGAAAAACCCACATAGTTCCCGTTCCCGTGGGATATCCGGGATTGCGTCATTTTCCCGGGATAAAAAGTAGCCTATGTCCTTTCTCGGGTATCAAAATATCTCCATACCAAATTTCATGAAAATTGGTTCAGTAGTTTAGGCGTGATTGAGTAACAGACAGACAGACAGAGTTACTTTCGCATTTATAATATTAGTATGGATTACACTGGTCAACAATGATTTTGTTGCCCTGGATGTGAAAGTGGTTTCGAATAATTTAATGCATATTATATATAAAACTATTAATGGTTTTGGTAGATTGGCTCTAGTTTTTTTTTAATCCTAATTTTCTTATTGGACTCTAAAACGCAGCATGAAATAGAAGGTATATTTGTTTAACATCATTTATTTATTACAAAGTTTTACTTATTGTTTTGTTTTAGTATTTAATTAATTCAAATGGATATAAAAATAGAGAAAAATCATTAAAACTTACGAAATAGTACAAGGAAATAGATTTTATAAGCTTCCCTTCTTAGTTAATTTTGGGACAATAGTTTTGTTATGGACCATCAGTAATCTGCCATCATGTGACGATCCCATATACCCTGATACCTTTATTCCATAATTTTTACTTCTTTTTCGATGCGTTCTTCCTGTTTCTTACAGAAATTTCGCAGATTTACTGGATATCTATCCAGGAGACTGTGGGGAAAGTGTAGCTTTATGTTCGTATTTGCTCATAAAATAATGAAGTTTTTTAACAACTGTTGTGCAATTTCTTTATAATTTGGTGTTTTAAGTTTACCTTAAATAACCAAAACTATATCTCTCCATAATTTACATTCAGCATCAGTTATAAAATTTTGTTAAATTTTCATCTTTTATCAATTTTCGACACGCCCGTCCTGTAGGGCCGTCGGGTATTCTTCTTATACTTCTAGATTCCCTCAAAGGCCTAAATTCTCATATTTATTAATTATTCCTAATGAATTTGCTTTGTCTAATTCTATTAATAAAAACATCAAGAGAATTTCGTATACCTATCCACTTTGCTGACCAAGTGCTACTGGGTTTCTTCAACTCAATACAAACAGAACATTGTTTTTCATAAAAATGATTTTTTTACAGAAACCATTTATTATTCTGATATTCTACAGCCAGTTTTATAGAATAGGGTTATGTCTGACCGAATAAATGTGCAGAAAACGTAATTCACCAAAAAAATAAACACTTGTTATTAACCGGTATTCTGAAGGGCCGTAAGAAAATTTAATATATGAAAATCCAAATTAAAAAAAAACTAGAGCCAATTAAATAATTTTAATGATTACATTCGCAAACTGGGTACTTGAATTATATAAATCTGTAGAAATATCCAGGGCAACAAAAAAAAAATTGTTTTTTTGTTGAGCTGTGTTATCAACAATTCTTGTCACATTGTAAAAAAAAACATTTTTTTTAACAATTTTTACGTACCTGTCAAGAACGGCGCGCGTTCCGCGTCCATCTTCACAAAGCGACACTCGACGTGTTTGTTGGCCAACACCTTCAGGTGCATGTCCACAATGCGACACCGCTCTGAGTCGTTGCGATAGAAGTGACACACTACGCTCTCGCTCTTGTTGCACACGGTGAAGAATTCCTTCTCACCGTCTATCTCTGTGTACTCGCCGTGGCCCTGCAATAGTATAGTAATAGTGATTATGTCTAATTGTGTTATTTTATGTACTTATAGAAATTACACGCGAGGCTGAGTTCGATATTAGTTTGAATGTAATAAAAATGTACTCCTATTCTACACAACTGCCTAATTGATGTTGTCAGTTGATAACAAATCACAGCAAGTCAATGACTGTTAACAAAGTGAGGGTAGTTGGGTCAAACGTTGTATAAACAACGTCCGAGCCCCTAGGCACGATTCGTACGAATGCGCCACGATTCAAAGGAAAGCAGCATTTTATAGTATTCGACAGCTAAGCATGTTCAGACAGGAAATAGTGACAACTATATTGACAATTACTATTCATCCACAAAAATATTAAATCAAAAATTGTGTTCTTTGTTATATTTGTATGAGAATGATTTATGTTATGTCCAATTAAAGTACTATTTATGTTTAAGCTTATTTTATTTACTAAGGAGTCAAAATAATGCATTTTTATTACTGAAACTGATCAATGAGCACAATTTTTGAAGTGAAACTTCTTTAGGCAAACCCATACTATCCATACTAGTATTATAAATGCGAAAGTAACTGTCTGTCTGTCTGTTACTCAATCACGCCTTAACGACTGAACCAATTTGCATGAAATTTGGTATAGAAATATTTTGATACCCAAGAAAGGACATAGGCTACTTTTTACTCTGGGAAATAGGATAGTTTTTATCCCGGAAATCCCACGGGAACGGGAACTATGCGGATTTTTCTTTGACTGCGCGGGCGAAGCTGCGGGTGGAAAGCTAGTCGAGAATAAAATTTCAAGGTTGGGTAACAACAGGGCAACATCGTCACGTCATGGAGTAAGGCGACGATATTGGTCACTTTGAATATTGCCAAAGAAGTTTCACTTCTGACACGTGTGCTCGTCATACACGCTCTTTTTTATTAATGCTTATTTTTATTTATATTATACTTAAAATATGAAATTAACCTCAAAATGTGTCAAATAAGATTCTTTATGGATAGTGCAATTTTATAAGCATTATATTTACAAGCAAAAACTACAGGTAAATTAGCTTGGAGAAATTTTTGCATATGTAGTGGTGTGTATATTACTCAGATCTTGGAGCGCGTTTCCACTATATCGTTCTGGCCTATACAAAAATGTTTCGATATCCTAACATTACTATTTAATTTTATACTTATTCCTAGCAACACTTTTGTTTTCAATAAAAACAACTTTTAATTTGAAAGAAAATGGTTTTGACTTTATAAAAAAAATATATCATTCAATTTCACGTCCTTGAGCAAACGACAAGGCGACTACCGTGAAACAATAAAATATCGTGTCCATTATAATTTGTTTCATAATTAATATTTGACCATAATAATTACGAAACAAAACAAATAAATAAATCGTCACTTGATAGTGGAAAGTGGAAACACGCACAAAACCAGAATAAACCAGTTTACGCTGTCCGCAGGTGCCAAATGCAGTTGTTTGGTACCGTTAGAACATAAAGCACACATTTCATTCAAAAATTATAATTATTATGTACGTAGTTTAATTGATAAAGGAGAATGACCACGGGTGGTATCGGTAAAAAAAGGAGAATGACCACGGGTGGTATCGGTAAAATTTGAGTTGTGCCACGTATTCGTGATATTGTTAATTCCTATTTGTATTTATAATGATCATATGTATCATTATTAAGTCTTAATTATACCGGATAAATTGAAATAATATTAAAAGTTTGTGTTTTGAAACATGTATGACCACGTATGGAATCGGTAAAATACTAATTGTGTCACGTGTTCGTGATATTGTTAATTCCTATTTGTATTTATAATGATCATATTTATCACTATTAAGTCGTAATTATACCAAATAAATAGAAATAAAAGTAAAAGTTTTTGTTTTGACACATATATCTATCTCTCTTGCAAGCGTCCTGCGTCATATGTCATAGTTTCTATTTGAAATGAATCTTGAATGAATGTGTTCGACGCTAAGGTTCGACGCAATGTTCGACGTAATTTATTTTGAAATAGGTAATGTTTATTACGATTTACTTTTCACATTTGTCTTGTAAATTAAAATATTACCTATGTAATAAATGTAAAACTTAACGTTCATCGTTAGTTTAAACTCGATAAAGTATTTTTTTGAAGTGTTGAATAAAACTATTGTTTTATTTTTATTGTCGCGAACTGCGGCTTATTTATATAAAAACTTTAATCGTTTCTAAAAATACTAACATCAAGCTTTAAATTGAGCTATATTTCATCTTGACACAATAAGTTTGATTGCGATACCAAGTGCCATAGTCACTTGGGCAATCTCCTTTTGTATTTGTTGATTGTTGTTTTTATTTGTTATTATTGTTATAATATTTGTTGAAGTGTTTAATTTGTGTGTAAGTGTTGTAACTTTGTATTGTTAATTCAAAATGGCTCCAGTGTTAAAACATGGTCGAGGCAAGCCTTTGACTTCTCAAACTAAAGAATTAAACTTTAAATGTCGTTTCTTTTTCAGGTTAGTAAATTTTTCATTTTAGTAACATTGTCATTTTGTAAAATCATGTTCATTTTGTAAAAGTTATACGTATGTTAAATGTGTAAATATTAAATTAAAGTCTCATCTTTTTCAGAGGAGAAACACATATAGTTTAATTTAAAATCCCATATTTATATAATATATATATATAAAATAAAAACTAAAAATAAAATGTTGTTTTATTTTATTTGCTGACCATACACTACTACAAACGCAAAAATTTCTCCAAGCTAATTTACCTGTAGTAATACTTACATTAGAGAGCCACTCCTGCTTCTGCTTGGCTCTCTGCTTCATCTCATTGATTCGCTGCTGTCTGATCGCCTCCAGGTCACTGCTGTCAAGAGTGTCCAACCTGAAATATGGAATAAAATATTGCAGTTCTTATAATTAACTAGCTTTCCTCAGCAGCTTTGTTTAAAACCTAGTATATTATATACTAAAATCTTCCTTTTGAATCAGACTATCTATAAAAAAAAAAACTAATCTAAATCTGTTGCATAGTATAAAGATTCTAAGCATACATAGGGAAATAGGGACAGAGAAAGCGACTTTGTTGTGTAGAATATTTACTGTGAAAATCTATTTTAAAATAAATAGAAAACAAATGAATAAAACTCACTTTTCCAGCTCAGAATCCAGCTGCTTCTCCACATTTTGTGCAATCTGTTGAATTACTTGCTCCATTTTTTAGCTGTAGAAATAAAACAATGGATATAGTTCATTCCGAGAAGATTAAATTATTAAATGATTTTCATTGTTTTATTTAACAAATTTTTGACTATAATAGAACTTAACTAGGTACCTACAAGTGATTGTGTTGCTTAGCAACTACATTTTTAAGTTTTAACTATCTCCAATAGTAGGTACTGCATTGAGATATCTGAATATGCAAATATATTATGGTCTTTATTTGGTAAACCTTCCTAAATATTGCAGTAAGATTACTCATTCCATTTTATAGTCCAAATTAAGAAAGATAAATATAGTACTAACTACATATTATGTACTACATATATTATGTTTGTAAATATTATGCGTAGATTATGTTAAATATTCAAAACTATAGAAGGAAGCCAGATGGTTACCTTATATTCGAAATATTTTAATACTTTACCGATTGTAGGCTTATATTTTAGCTGCTTCTTAGTATTTTCTTTAGTAAAATTATTAATGGTAGTCGGCGATGACCTCATAAAAGCTGTCACCGCACATGTTATGAAAATATACAATTACTTAAAAACTTACATGTTTAGGTGCTTCAAAAACACAGCAAATCCACTTTTTATTATGAACTTTTAGAATATTATCCAATTTATGTGATCCACGTCTAATTTTAGTCAATTATTTTATAAATAAAACAACCGAACGCTGCATTTGTGTTCTGCATAAACTTCAAGTTCAAAATGACATTTAAGTGATAAGTCTTTCTTGAAATGGTAATGGAAGACTTGAGTCTTGACAGTTGACCATTGCAGTTGACACACTAGTTTGAAAGGCTTTTTTGACGTATTATTTTTCTAAACACAAAGGTTGGGTTAATGCTTTTTAAGATGATGCTAGTCAGGGATTCCGACTTAATTATTACATAACAAAAGCAAAAATGTCCAAATAGGCGACGTTGCCAAACCGTCGTCAAGTTCTGCGGTTTGGCAACGTCGCGTCGTACCATGCGTTTCAACCACAGGTTTCAATGTTATCTCCTTGAATACGTCGGTGACGATGCAACTTGCATTGCCTTCTGAGGCCTAGCAGAGAGGTCATAAGGCTCTTTAACATACAGTTTCACATACAGAAATATAAACAAACATTTTAATTCAATTCGTTTAATTTATAAAGGCAAAACAATTAATTACAAATTACAACTATTTACAAAGGTAATATTACAATAATGAGGTATTTACTGCCCTACCTGAGAGCAACATAATTCGAACTACATTTTAAGATATTATAGTCGCCATACCGATAGCGAAATAAAAATCCAATACATTATATTATATTATCACTAGCTCATCGTTCAGTAAGGTATTGTCGCAGCCATTTAGTGGTATCAGCTATTTTATTAACAGCCTAGGCACTTTATTAAACGGCGCCGTTTATTTATCTTAAACGAAACATTGTTGTTATCATTTTAGCACTTAATAAATAGCGACTCGCCATTTAATCAAATGCCTAGGCTATTAATGAAATGGCCAATTCAATCAGTAATCAGCGACATATCGATCACTTTAATACTTTAAATTATTTAAGTCTTTTTATTAAATATACACACGTTTATAACTATTTTGAGGCTTCCCAAAATTGCTTTTAATTACAAAATCACTTTAGAGGACATTCAATTCTATATTATATTTCCTACAAAACGATAGCAGATTCAATAGATTAATCCATACTTTTTATGGGTTATATTTGATAGAATCTTTATTGTCTATAAAGATGTTAATATGCTGAAATTCTCAACGCGCAAATAGTTTTTATTAAATTAGGATATTATTTTCTTACTCTGCAGCCTTAATATTGCTTTAATTTTATGTCAGTAATTAAGTTATTGAGTGAAGTGTTGTTTCGTTAATTTTAAATGATTTTTCAATTACGCTTTAATTTTAGATTTGTAGATGGCACAAGATCTTCAGATACGGAGCAAAGCATGTCTGATTTACAGGCAGAATAGCTAAGACTAGCGGCTAACATTGCATTATTTTTTTATAATAAAGCTGTGATGTTTAGAGGAATATTTAAATAAAAGTTATTTTGCTTGATTTAACGCTTTTAACGCTTAGTTATCTGATATCACTGCATTCTAACTGTCTAGAAATATCAAAACATTTTGCAATTTCATGAAAAACTGGTAAATAAAGCCTGTTTTTAAGCAATTTGTTTAATTTTCTGTTACTCAAATTCTCGCTGCTACTTCCAATATCACAATTAAACCATATCGAAACTATATCACTACCAGATACGGGACATAATCCACGTACAATTCAATACCACGAAATAAGTCCTTTAGTTCACGAAATGCAAATCAGTCTTCACAATCACAGAAAATAGTCCCTATGTCAGGAATTCGTTGGCACCGCTTTGTAAAGCCTTAACCTCGAAGCAGATAGAGCCGCTAATATCGTATCACCATTCAACTGCGCCGTACAAACGTCCAACGCTGGTTCTGCCGCGGGCAGCGACATTGTCCTCGCACCGTCCAAACCGTGCAAATATAGAGTTGATTCGCTTTCGGAATGTGCGGCTACCCACGAGGCACCAGGAGCCTTCACCCATGTAGACCTCGACATGGATAATGAACGAGCCGAACCACTGAACGTCTGCTCTATGTCAAATAGCACTTCTCCACTTGGCACACTCGCTTTTAACTTGCATAGACTCAGTCTGGATCTCTCCGCGCCACTTGACCGGCAAGAAACTAGCGCTCTGTGAGATTCGTTGTCATAACATAGAGACATGAAAGGTCCTTCCACGGGTAAGGTCCGCGGCTCCCACTGTCTCATGTTAGCGATGTTAGCGACCCACAAACGGCAAGAATTCAACTGGCACGACAGTAAACCGTACTCCGTTGAACATAGAGACACGACCGGCGATAAGTCTCCCGGAGCTGTCAGTCTTTGTATGTACGAGCTTGAGTTTCTCACATCGTACTGGTGTATCACTCCGCCAACTCCGCCCACGTAAAACTCGTTACTTCTTAAATAATCCCACGAGCACGACCATAGAGGCACTCCGCAAGTTATCGTCGAACTAGCAATTCCCCTTTCCACTATTCTAACTGAACTATCCAAACCGACACTTAGAAGCAAATCGCGCGGCTGCGAATACGTAATGTCTCTGATAGGTTTCGGATGTAAATGCACAAACTGACCTAGTTTATAATCTACACAACTGACTTTCCTTATTCCGTAACCGGGGAATAAGTTGTTCGTACTCTTTTGCGACACGTATAGTTCATAAGTCCGACAGTTGTAAGTTAGCACGCGGCAGCCACCGTCTTTGCACATTTCTAGATTTTTCTCTAACGCGAATCGCCACGAGCGTCTCGGAGGCTGGTCTTTCGTGACCTGGTTCTTCATCAAAGTCTCCCGCAACACTTCAAGCTGCAGAACGCAAGTGCGATGCGCTATCCTGGACTTGTGCAATTCCAGTTCCACACGACTCTTTTCTGCTTGTAAATTATCAATTTGTTTTTGCAGGGTCGTTATCTGCGACGTGTCGGCCGCGACTAGACGCCTCGCGTAAATAAACCGCACGTCTTTTAACGTCGCTTTACTCTTGCAAGTCGGGCAGGATCGATCTTTAGCCGGCTGCGCTTTGAGCCATCGCTCCACGCACTGAGAACCGAATAAATGTCCACACTTCAACGCAACCAGTCTATGTTCACCGGAATTGCCCCACGAATCTAAGCATATAGGGCATGTTTCACCATCGACATCGTCATTTCTTTTGGGCGAACTTAATTTTCTAACTTTTGCAGGCGGTTCATCTATACTATCGTCTTTATTTGGTTCGGGAAGTGATTGCAAGCTGGATTCTTCAGTAACAGAAGCAGCACTTATTGGATTACTATCTTCAGAGTGTACGGAACTTCTTGCTTGCAAAGAATTTGAGTTATCGTTATAAATGCCCAAGTTCGGCCGCCAGGGCTCCACCAAGCCAGCAGGCAGCAATAAGGGGACACTGTCCTCGACATCCGACTGTAGAGAATTCTGCAAACTGATGGGATTGTCATCGTAAATGATGCCCATATATGGTGTCCACGGCTCTACCTGGTGTCTAGTTTCATATGTGATTGTGGATGCTGAGTCATTGGAATTTTCATTGATTTGATGTTGCTGTGATGATTCTCCTCGGTTTTCTTCTGCATTATCATTATTAGCATTATGTGGTGGCGATTCTGGTTCCAGAATATTGGGGCTCCCAGGAGACTCGGGTATCAATATACTAGGACTGCTTCTAGAGCTGTCGCCCATTGTTAATGTCTGGAAAAGAAAAGTTATACTTTAAGTAGCTAGAAAGGAAGGCTTTAATTCTATTGATTTTTTGAATGAGTGAAGAAAATAAGAAATTGCTTTATATTGTTCTTGTAGTCTCAAAACCTAATCCAAGTAAGTATTATTAATAATAAATAAGTAGTAGTGTTTAGCTGAAATAAATGTAAAGTAAAATTTACATCAAATATCTTTACATTTTAAAGAAGATATGATTTTAAAAGAGATTGAGATTGCTTATCGGCTTTTTAGAAGCTTTCAAACCAGTGGTAAATTATGTATGTCTTAATTCGTGCATTAGATAATTATTTTAAAGCACTTCTGAAAGAAGTGCTGTTAAATGAATACATGTTTAAGATTGAGTTTTAATAAATAATAGCCTGATTCCTATACCAATTGCAAAGATACTGAGATATTGATATTCATCAAAAGTAGTGCAGCAGTTTAGAGTGTGAAAAGTTAACAGATAGATTTGAATTCAAATTTACAAACAATACAACATGAAGCATTCAATTACATTGAAATCAGAATACTTCCACAATTAATTCACAAATAAATATATAAGTATTGTGGCTTATCTAATTGGTTTAAAATTTCCAATTTAATTAGCCTCAATTTACAAAGTATAAAGTGAAGATAGAAACACAAAACTAATAAGGAATAAAACTCTTACCTAAAATGTTTGTTGTTAATCTTAAATGTTACTGCCAAAATTACGAGTAAATTCATGTAAAGAAAATGCCTTTTTATATCGTGGGATAACTTGATTATTAGCGAAAAATCATTGAAAGCAAATTAAAACTAATAAAATAATGATTTTAGCTTTTATTTAAGTTTAACTTTCATTAACTCACCAGTAAACGATAACATCAATTTCCCAAAATAAACCAACTTCTTTGCATAAAAATGTAGTACACAAGTCAATTATAAAACAAAATTATATTTTCATCAAAGATATATTGTAAAAAGTCAACATTTCTTCATAAATTAGACAATTACAAGAATTTAATGAAAATAAAGCAAACCGACGTTAAAATAATTAATTTTTATTCTATCTGTGCACAACCTAGATCAGCTGTAAGCGAAAATTCGGATACTTGAGTGATTAAGCTACTTCGACACTGTATACTTTAGGGGCGTTTTTAAATAGTTATTAGGGGTATAAAGATTATTGAATTAATTGATACATTCACGATATATACAGTATGCTATAAAGCTACATTTTTATGAAGGTAAATTTTCCATAAGTTATTTTCATATTTATTTTTACAGCAAACACTGTGTTAGATTTGCATACGTTTCTTGATATAATCGAAGCGTGCCATACGTTCAGAAAATACCGTGTCATGTCTGTTAAAATTGGAGAGATTTCATATGCAATTCAATTAACAATCCGATACATTATTTATTATTATTATTAGACATTTATTTCGTAATTTTTATAGCAATCGGTATTTCGTTGCGTGTATTCGAACGCGTTGTCATGTTGGCTCACCTGACACCTCCTATTTATTTATATTTTTTTTATAGTGGCAGTGCTGTCAGAATCGCGAACCGAGCAGGAATAACGGGTTACTCTCGTTCCTGTTTTTTCGATTTTTATACTAGATTAGTTGCGTTAATGATCTAGCTGTATTTGTGTTTCTTTGTACTCCCGTGGGAATCGCCAATTGTTGTTAGTGACTTATGTTACAATGCTGTAATGTGAAATGTACGTCGATTCGTGATATAAGTGGGTGAATGTTTTTAATGGCCGCTGTGTCAGTGCACAAACGAAATGTTTATATGAAAAGTGATTGAACTCATCGGATCTTACAGCTGTAATGCACAGGAGTACTGGTCAGTATTCATCGATCTCCGATAATCAGCGACGCGGTGTCGCTCATTCTAAACTGGGATGACAGGAGGGTTTCGAAACATGGAAGTTTCGTGTAGTACGCATTTGAGTTAAATCTTGCAATAGCGCAGTTATATCATACAGTAGAAGTGTGCAAATTGGTTTCTAGGCCAGCGTTGGTCAATACGGTGCTCGAGGCGAGCCCTGTTGACATTTTAACGACGCTCAACGCAACCGTAGGTATGTCGCAAAATGCAAGTAGGTCAAATAATTTAGAGGGTCAAATGCGCGCGCAGTGACGTCATATCATCCCCTAGCCGCACCCCCATAGATTCACTTTCAAAATATGTATAAGTGTGTGAAATAGGGCACCTACATCCAGTGTGCCTTACCTGTCACTGAGCTGTTTACTCAGGACGGAAATCTTTAGCAGTATTTCAATATATTGCTTAACGAAAACATCTTAGTGCTAAAAACCCTGATGAAATGTTTACAATGTAAGGTTCACTTCAATTTACCCTGTCATTTCTGTTTTCTTTAACATATTATCAAGTTAGAAAATGTGAATAATCAATAAGTACTTTAGTTTCGAAAGTGGTGCTAAATGTTAATGAATAAAAAGTGAAGTAATTATAAGTGTATAGTTAGAAAATGTGTTAAGAATATCAAAAGATTTATAATTATAAAGAAAGAACAGTAGGGGACTTTTTTATGTTTGTGTTAAAGTGCTTTCTAAGGAAAAGCTATTCTAGTTACCTATTATGTGTTAGTTAGTTGTCTGTAGTAGTTTATAAAAATGTTACTTGAAAGCAAGTGGAAATGTATTATTTAAACAAAATCTTAATAGGTAAGAAATATGATAAATTTATTGAGCCTTCTTTTGACCAATTTGAACTTAAATTGTTGTATTTTTTTCTTTTAAATACAGATAAGGTGTTATAATAAATTACTTGTTATAATTTTCCATTCAACTATTCTTTTCAACTCAAAACTGAAAAAGGCCCATTTTATTTATAAATAATCATAATGAGGACATTATTTTATAAAGGACTATTCAAGTCAAATAATATTGTGAAGTCTATTATTATAACTGCTATTTTATTCAAAGAAAAATAATATGCATGTATTTTTTTATGTTTTAAATGACTTTATTTCCTCTCTGTTCTATTCTTGCTAATATAATATTATGTACATTTTATTAACTATCTATTTTATAAAATAGCTCTGTGTCTTATTACTTAAATTTGAGAATAAAAACCATTTTTATAAAATTAAAACCACAAAAAATATGCAGTGGAAGTAAGTACTCAATATAATTATTTGAAATACCTTTTTTTGAAATTGTTTCAAATAGGATAAATAAAGAAACTTTGTTTCAAAATGCTTAATAAAATTTTCTAATTGGTGCCTTTTAAGTACATGTTAATTATTAATAGATTTTAATTTTATAACAACACAAACTTTGTTAGGAAACTGAAATATGACATGAGGAAAATTATATTTAGAGTATTTGTAAGGATATGGTTCCCCAATTGTATAAATTTGTAAATTATTCAAATTATTTAAGGTACAAACAGTTTTAACAAATCTATACCAATAATAAAAATGGATTGGATTCTGTTTTTAATATCAAATAACCATTTTTTTCTAAATGCGTGTACATTGTTTGCATATGACCAAACAATAAAATAACATTACAAATGTACTGTATTGAGTACATTGCTTCCATAAAAAAATCCAAATGTAGTGTGGGGTATACTGTATGTGTTGCGTGCATGTACAGTTGAATAAGAAGTAAAATTATAAATGCACTGTATTGAGTGCACTGCGTGCATATAGAATGAAGAAATAAATATAATTCAAAAATGTGCTGTACATGTGTACTGTAAAATGTAATAATTATTTTTGACTAGCTTTGTTCCACTCCTGTTGGTCTTAGCGTGATGATTTACCTATAGCTTATAGCCTTCCTCGATAAATGGGCTATCTAAAACCGAAAGAATATTTCAAATCGGACCAGTATCTCCTGAGATTAGCGCATTCAAACAAACAAACTCTACAGCTTTATAATATTAGTATAGATTAGTAATTAGTATAGACGTGTCAAGCAAAGAGTGAACCGGTGCCTACTAGGGAAGCGCGTACCATCTTAGACCACATCTTAGCTCTCCATCAGGCGAGATTGTGGTCAAGCGCTTCCCTATCTAGAATAAAATATATGTATCTTGCAATGTATAAACTGTATGTATGTGTGGTTAGGTGCGGTCGGTGCAGGTGCGCGGCGGTGATGGCGGGCGGCGCGGGCGCGGGCGGGGGATGAGCCGCCTGCTGTGCTGTCTGCGCGCGCGCCGGCACGACATGGGCGCCGCGCTGTCGCACCCACAGGTACGACCACACTACTGCACTAACTACACTAGAATATGTACTTTGTTTTTAGGTTTTCCGAACGTAAAAAGGAAAAACGGAGCCCTTGGAAGCCCGCGGTTTCCCCCGGATTAAAAAAAAATGTTGTATTGGCAATTTGTTAAATAAAACCTATTATAACCTCTTAATCCAGACAGTCTACGCCCTGAATAAAATGAAAATGAAAAAATTAAACTTATAAGCCTATGCAACCAAAAGATGCAACCGTTTATGCTGCAAATTTTCGGAAATTTCGACAATCGCAAGGGAATCAAAATCTACAGGGTACTTATCGTAAAATTATCATTAATTTGCCTCTTGCAAAAATATGTTATTTTCTGAATTCTGACTTCAATGTATTAAATTCTTGTAAAAATTTTCAGGAAGGCGAGGCGTGTGACGGCGGTGGACTGCCCGCCTCGCCACCCACTATGGCTGACGTTATACGGTAATAATAATAATTATATAGCAGGTTGCCTGACAGAGATTGCTCTAAAGTGATAAGCCAACAAGTTTATCAGAAAAATAACACAAATTACAAAAAAAAACTAACAGCCTGCAAATTGTTAGAACTGAAAAAGTATAAATGGCTTTCAAATATTTTTTTTATTTTTATAAGCAAAATCTGTTCACCCAATCGAAAGTTCTGAGGTGCCAAAACAAAAAAAAAATGCAGTTGAATTGCAAGCTCTTGCTCTCCTTTTTTGATGTCGGTTAAAAAGAAGCTTTATCAATGCTATGACTGGTAACTGCGGACGAATGTTCTGATAAAATTTTGCGATAAATACACTTGTTTGTGACACAGATTTCCTGAAACAGGACGCGACCCAGACAATTATAGATCTGGAAGCAAATATTTGAAGAATGATTAATGAGAAATTTGTTCTTTTAATGAAACTAGGTTGAGGTTTTAGTGAGATTGCAGTTTGCGCGATAAAAAGTGGTCTATGTCCTCCAATTTTGAAGGTTTCGTTATCTATATGACGTGATAATATAACTTTAGCGTTTTTAGCAGTATACATTTTTAAATTATAGGTTTGCATGTAAAAAATTTTGCTCACATGTCAATTTTTCGTTCATTATTTTGCCGTAAAAGCTTTTTTATATACTTGAAACAAGATCGCCTTGAATTCCTTTGACGTGTCATAAATAAAATAAATCGAGTTTAAAATTAAAAAAATAGGTTAAATTATTTCTATTTTTAATACTAGATAACCTATAGGGCGATGAACTAGATCTAAAATTACTTAAAAATAAAATTTTCAGTAAAAAAATCTGTACCTAAATAATACAGGAAACTTTGTACATTTAAAATCAACATTTTATAGCAATCTAGTAAGTTACTAAGCGTATAAAAGCGTCTGTTTCCAACAAAAAACACAATATTCCAGGGAACGTAAGAAGAAAGCTGGCGGTGCCGGTCTGGGCACGCTGCGGCGTCGCATCGCAGCCGCCGCACGACGGCCGCGGGACTCGAGGCCTGATCGAGGTAAGACAGATTCGATTTTTGATATTTTTGTGTTTTTTCTTCATATGGAAAATATGAAAATTTTTTATCGATGTCATGCGGTAAAGATGTCGTATCTTGGTTTTTGCGTTTAATCGTAAGAAATAAAACACTAAAATCTTTATAATCATAATATAGGGTTATGGTCTAGAATGATAAACTTGACCTGTACCAATAATTTGTGTATTAGATCCAGCTCGAAGGACCACTACCTGAATATATTTAATTTTTACACAGAATTTTCTATTTCAAATAATTGGACAATAAGAAAAGTAATTTGTTATTTTTCTCTATACATACATATTACTTCTTGTAGTTAGCATTTATTAAATAATCTGCTCAATAAAAGTTACACATAAGTTGTTTGCAACCTCAGTAGGTGAATGACCCTTCGCTAAACTGTTTACGAGTCTTATCGGTTTCGATAACCCAGTTATTTACAATGTGTAATTAATTAACGGCTATAAGTAGACGCAGATTTTAAAAGGAGTAGATGCGAGTATATTTTTTTAACCGACTTCAAAAAAAAGGAGGAGGTTATCAATTCGGCCGGTATATTTTTTTTTATGTATGTACACCGATTACTCCGAGGTTTCTGAACCGATTTACGTGATTCTTTTTTTGTTCGATGCGGGAAGATGTCGAATTGGTCCCATAAAATTTATTCGGATAGGCCCAGTAGTTTTTATTTTATGAGCATTTTTGTCTGTATTTGTAAATGTTGCAAGTAACTTTGATTCACTTCCCGGTAACCTATTGAGCTGAAATTTCGTATACGTATGTAAATTGGATAGCTATGAAACATTATCATGACATAGAGCTGGTTTGATGATGGAATCGGAAGGTGGCCATAGGAACTCAGTAATATATTATTGGCTCAACTTTATCGAGTTTGGGCTCGTTTGATTCGTGTTGAAAAATACACTAAAAAGTATTAAATAAAAATAACTGCGTTAAAAACAACCGACTTCAAAAACGCAAA